>JAOUZG010035502.1:1997776-2018810 GCA_026289955.1 Argiope argentata | reverse complement strand
AACCGACACGCTTTCGCGACAGAAAACTAGTCCCGCTTCCTTCATTTACAGGAGTTTCACACGTAGAATGGAAACGCTTAGAGGGTTAAAAATGTTCCAACTTTCATTCTCATCTCCTGGACTCAACTTTCAAGGATGCTCTGGGGCTACTCTGTAAGAACGTTCTTTTGCGATGCAAATATAGAAACCCATCCCAAAGGGTTAAATTATAGAGTAATTGTCTCCCACTTTTATAAGAAATTACACAATGAATTTCAGAATGCTAATAATAGTTTCCTGATACAATAATATATTAAGTGCATTAAGTTCAATAGTTGAATTTTTAGAGCATGATAAAAAAAAACATATAGTTCCGTTTTTCAATTGTTTTTATTTTTACATATTTTTTCGAAATCATTTAATTTATTAAAACGTGCTATAAAAATAAATCGAAGCACAGACAAAGGTGCTGAAATTCTAAATTATACAAATTCAAAATATTTTTTAAAGTTTATTCCAAGTATGTAAAGTTTATTACATCTTAATTTTTCTTTTATGCTTATTTCGCTTCATAAAGCGAATATATAGTTTAGCATAGACTAAAATATATTATGCATTCATGCATGAAACAATGGTTTGATGACAAGAACAAATGATCAAGCTATAAAGATATCTCAATCGAGTTTTCACCGTATAGTGTGCAACATAAGAATAAAATTTTTTTTAAAAAAATGTATTATAAATGACTTTCTAGTAAGATGTAAAAGCAGTTAGTCACAAGAAAAAAAATATTTTTCTGGTTGAAGCAAAACAACCTGATGAAACTTATTATTGAATAGGTACAAACAAAAATTGCTTTCAACTCGGTGAGCTAGTGAAAGATGGGGTTAGTATAAAATTATTTGTAATGCAATTTTTGTACATTGTATATTTATGGTCAGAGAAAGTTTCAGGCAACTTTATGTATTTTTACTTTATTAGTGAACAATGAATGTGAATAAAAACAAAACATTGGACTAAGGATAATATTATTTTCGTTAATCATATCTCTGACACATAAGACACATGAATGTTTCCACAGGTTGAATCGAGAATAGATTGACAGACTGACTTGTGACAGGCTACCTTATCATATACATTGATATTTAGAGAAGCTACGTCATTAAAGTCAATATGACTTGAATTACAATATGAGACAATACTTTACAATATGAGAAATACAATATGAGAAATTACAATATATTGACTTTACAATATGAGAAATTATATTGTAAAGAGATCATGCTTTGTAATGGTGAGTAATGATACCTTTGATAACGGGATTATATAGACATTAGGTACTCATAGGCTCTTTCTGAGAGATCTTCTGATCGATAGTTTCTGGCAGATTCCCTGAGTGTTACTATCAATTGAGGAGAAGTGGTAGAAAGAAATTTTATTTTTCTCTAGCTTCAAAAGCCCTTCACGGATTAATAACAATACAAACAGAACCATTGGTATAAGGCAGGATAGTGAACTCTTGTAAATAAAAAACATACAATAAGAAAAGTAAAAAAATCATTGTTTGAATATCGAATTCTAAGTTACATGCTCTATATTAAGTGTTAGAAGAAAATCATAGTTAGTTACTAATTTTAATCATCAGTTCTTATTAAAAAGCATTTTTAAATAGATTTTTTTGTTTATTTTCTAGAGTATCTTTCTTACTTCTTATACCTGCTGCTTGAAAATATATTTTAAAAAATACAAATATTTTGAGTATTAGCATTTGATCTGAATTTTATTGATTTGCAAATTGAATTCATCATAATGTATTTTAAGTGCTATTTTATTACACAATAGTTTGTAGGCCTAAATATGAGTTGAAGGGTAGAAATATCAAAATATACTTTAATTTCAGAAAATATATATCTTTCAAGGAAAAAATAAGAACTAAGAGGTAACGTAGATTAAAGAATTATGAACACATTTGCATGACTCATGAGCCTGGTTAGTGATATGTATGTCAAGTAAAATTGATGGATGAAAGTGATAGTGCTACAATCAAAATGCAAATGAATTAGCTTTAAGATAATGGTTTTGATATTAGTAGACAAGAAACTTTTGGTTTATGATAGCCCAATAGAAATGCTTTTTGAAAAGATAGTGTAACCAGTATCATAGTGGTTTGGAGTCAGCACCCATTGCTATAAATCATTTGCTTAGTACACAATAACAAGCTACAATTCAAATTTCTCTCTAGGCCCAAGAGAAGATAGGACAGTCTTTCTCTAAGATAATTACATCTTTCTCTGAGATGATTGCCAATAGACAACTTGATTCAGAAAAATAACCTTTTATAAATTTCTAATTAATAAAATTAAATAAAATAAAAATAATTAATCCTTTAATTATCTTTCTGGATATTATCGGAATAATACAGATAAGAAAATGTGGTTATCACTTGAAGAGGCTTTTAGACTATAGACGACGATTTTACTGATACACGTTTCAGTCACTCATATGTATATTTATCATCTTAAAATTATTACAAACAAATATTTTAAAGGGAAATAAGAGTATTTAAATTAGACCTGATAGTAGCACATTTTTTTAAAAAAAAGTTTATAATGATATCAGAAGTACAAAGACTTCAA
The DNA here is from genome assembly GCA_026289955.1 of Argiope argentata. Classification (NCBI taxonomy): domain Eukaryota; kingdom Metazoa; phylum Arthropoda; class Arachnida; order Araneae; family Araneidae; genus Argiope; species Argiope argentata. The sequence goes on along the minus strand of JAOUZG010035502.1, from coordinate 2,016,195 downwards.
GGAATTCACCTGCTATTTGATTAGAGATGAAATAAGGAACTATGTGTCACTTGTTTCTGGATAGTCGTTGAAAATTGCATGAGCAATTAACAAGCTCCTCGTAATTTGTTTGAAACATATCTAAAATCATAACTAGTGTTATATAGGTGTCATATTACCTTAAGTAACGAAAAACACAAAACATATTTTAGAAACACCTCTATTTTAAATTTTTCTCAGAGAAATAATGCATGAGGTCTTGTTAAATATTTACATTAGTAAATACCTTACAGTTCTAAATATTTTGAAAGTAAGTTATAGTGTTAAATATTTACAGTATCTTAAAATTTCTTTTAAATTTTTAAACAGCGTTTATTTTTAAGTTAATGTCTAAAAGTTATGATTTCCAAAATAAAATTTACATACACTATTCATAACTCTAGTTATAAGATATTAATGGAATATATAAAATCCTATATAAATATGCATTGTTCTTTCTAAGAGAAAGATAAAAAAATGTACTTTATTCTTTTTCGTATAAACAAACATGCCAGTAAGACAGAGGGAAAAAATGTACTTATTCCCTATTTATTTCTATTACCTGTTAAACTAACTAACTTGTTGCCGAACACATAATAAAATAAAGCTTACAAATTGTTACAAAGTATTCTGGAACTACAGAAAAAAAAACCGTATTCATTGGTAACTAAAGACGTAACATTAACTGCATTTATTTTGCCTGGTAAACTGAAAAAAAAGTAATAAAAGTACAAATGTATACAGATTTTAATTTCACCAAAGCCAAAGTTGAATTAACTGTCTAGACAGAAATGAGACAACTTTTAAGGGATGGAGGGCGTTTCAATGTTATTCAAGGAACATCGAATTTTCAAACCCCTAATTTTTAATTAAAGGAAGTATATTTGAAATATAATCAATTCGATGCCATCAAAATAATTGGTTTATCTTTACAATTAAATGTAGAAAACGCATTACGTTAATTAAAGTACTTAGGGAAAGTTTAAACTATCAGAATCAGTTTGCTGTGAGGTTAAATAATTGAACGCCTTAAAATTTTATCTAGGAAAGTAATTACTGGTGCACGAACAATTTCAGAACTTCTCGTCTTACTCTTTTTGAAAACATTTCCTTGATTAAAATTAAGATTTAAATAATCCAACTTGTATGATTTTGAAATGCATCCAATATCATTTTTCTTATAACCTTTCATAGAAATCATATTAGAAGCTCAAAGGATAATGAGGAGCACAAAAATAATTACGAAAAATGAAATCAATCTAATATTTTCCATACGTTCCCCTCCTTTTAATGATTAAAATAAAACTGATTTAATTGTTCGTTATTTTACTCTTCTTTCTAGGTGAACTAATAAATTGAAAAATAGTTTATAACAATTGGTTTAAAATTTATTATTTTAATTATTTAAATTTATTTAAAAAATTTAGAAGCAAATATATCAAAGATATGTATGTATTTTACTATGATATGATGTCTAACTACTTGGGGTTTTTTTGTCAAGAATATGTATAAATCTTTCATTTACCATGTATTCCTACTTTTTTAATAATCAGATAAAACTTATTTAATTGTTAGTGGTTTCCTTGCAAGATTTCTACTTTGTCCCCTAAGTGATTCAATGAATTGACAAATAGAGAACAACATTTTGTTTAAACTTTATTATTTTTAAATCTTAAATGATTTAAATTTATAAAAAGTCTCAGAAACGGATACATCTTAATTTGAATTGGTTATTACATTTAAGCGCAGTATCAAAGATAAGGATATTTTTCTAGTATGTTACTCTGACATAATGTCTAATTACTACATTCTTTCTGAGATAAATAATATGAATAAATCTAACAGTTTCCATGCATTCCCGCATTTTTAATAATTAAAATATAATTGATTTAATAGTCATTGACTTTCTTGTAGGAATTTCAGCATTACATTGCTTTCTAAATGATTCAATAAACTGGCAAACAGTTCATAGAAATTGTTTAAAATTTATTATTTTAATATCTTTAATAATTTAAATTTATGAAAAAGCTCAGAAACAAATAGATCTCAATTTGCGTGCATTTGTTCGTACAATTCTTTTCATTTGAGCTCAGTATCACAGGTATGGATTTCCTTTCTAGTATGTTACTCTGATATGATAGCTAACTACTAGATTTTTTTTGCTAACTACTAAGCTAATTATATTAATAAATCTAACATTTTGCATTTTTTAATGATTAAAATATAATTTATTTAATTGTTAGTGACGTTCTTGTCATTACTCTGTTTACTAAGAAATTCAATAAATTTGTAAATAGTGATAAAAATTTGTTTCAAATGTATTATTTTAATATAATATTAAATTTATTAAAATATAACGAAAAAAATTATATTATTTTGCTTGCATTCCTAGATACAATGCTTATTTTATTCAAATATCAAAGATGGCTTCCTTTTCTAGTAAGTTACTCTAATATTGTAGAAAAGTATTTTTCACCTTTGTTTTAGACTCAAAAGTATATTTATTTACTTTAAGGAATTTAATAGAATTATTATAAATAAATTTACTTTGAGCTGTTTTTGTATATATTTTAAATTATTAAATAAATATTTGTATTCCTCTTTTATTCCAAAAGAATTTTATTCTCAGATTTAAGCCATTTTTTTGGTAGATATAATGTTCATTAAATCATGTATATCAGGGTTTCCTTGAAAGTAATATTACAGAGAACTTAAACTTAGGAAAAACTATGGGTATAAAATTTCAAAATTGATTTCTTCAAAACAGCCTAAGGATATATTGAATGTAGTTTTTATAAAATAAATTATCAATGAAAAGTTTTATCATATATTATTAAATAAATTCTATGGTTTTATTTATTTATTTATTTTTTACTTTCACCATCTTCCAAAAAAATTGCAAAAAAAAAAACTTCTCTTATCTATTTGCTGAATCAATAAAATTGTAGGTTTTTCGCTCCACATAGAGTATACAACATACTCTGCTTCCTGGAAATAGATTAAAAGGAAATTCTACATAATATCAACTATTTTCTGAGAAATTATTAGAAGCCAGTAAATTCTATTATAAAAATTATATAATATAATGCTGCGTGTAGAATTTTATATAAATGTTAGCATAATAGTTAAACATGTATATAAGGAATCGATGCATCATTGTAAACTGAAACAATATTTCATTGCAAATATTTCATGCAAATCATTGCAAATATTTCACGTTAGCCTCCTTTATAAAATATCTAAATAGTTAAATTTTTATTCATGCAATTTCGGAAGAAACTATATATTAATTAGTTAAACTATAAATGTTTATTCATAGTTAGAAGGTGTAATCAAACTATGTTAGAGAAAATATTTTGCTTAACTGCACATAATATTCTTGAAGAATAATTAAGAAATTTAATAATATTTAAAGTAAGGAAAATAAAAAAAAACTTACATTCGCATATCAAATTTTATTTGATTTACGTCCAAAATGCAAAATGTTAAATAATGAAAAGGAATTAATTCATTGAATTTGTTTATCCTTTAATATTTATCAATATTAATAAATTAGATGTAAGTTTGATCTTTTATTTAAAATGTGATACATCAAAAAATGAAGTAATGTATCCAACTTCCACACAAATTTTCTTAAGAATTTAATTTAGAAATTTTAAAATGCTTTCTTAATCATGTTCTGTTTATACATCGCATTAATGTTGATTTTTTTTTAAAATTTATGGACAGTTTTTAACATCTGCATTTGAGTTGTATACACCCTTTTCATCAAGAAATATTCTGACTAAATTTCACCAAAAAAATTGAATTAAGAATATTATTAAAATAAAACCTGAAAAAAAATTATTTTTTGAGCCAAAGTCAAAATTATTAAAATATTTATAAATATAATAATTAATTCCTAAAGAATTCTTTTTCAAATAAAAGTTACTCAGTATTTATAACTCTGAATGATCTATTTCAGTTGAACATTATAACTTCTGAATATGAATTGTTTTTCTGTAAAATTCCAAAAAAAATTATCTATTCATCATTGAATAAACGATTTAAATCAAAATCAAGTAATAGTGTTCAAATACGAGAGAGAACAATAAATACTTTAACTGAATATGATATAACTATGCTGTTTATTTAAAAAGCAATTAAAGTATTTTAATTAATATTTAACCAGATTTATTTAATTAATAAAACATTTTCATTTATATATGCATAAAAATTTCGTTCTTGTAGATATCAAAACTCAAGTTCTTAACAAGCAAGCCGTAAACGTGTTGAGAATAATCCATTTTTATTACAAAAATATGAGAATCATAGTTTTTCATTCAGTTATATATTAAGAATAAAAATAGGCGAACAATATAATGTTCTTATAGTACATGTATTTAACTATTATTTATGACATTTTATGACCATATTATTTATAGTATGCCATATAATCCCAAGGTACCCCCTTAAATAGACAAATTCAGCATTTATATTCAGGAAGAATTTTCTTATAGTGTATTTCTTAGTTTGAGAAAAGAAGAATAAAATGTTAATGAGGCATTTAGTTATTCTTGCCACGTACGTTTGAAGAAAATTCTTAATGGAAGCCCGGGAGATTCGAGTGCTTCCAAAAAATTTTGTCCAGCCTATAAAAACTAGATATATGCAGAATGAATAATCTTCGAAGGGCAAGAAAATCCTTTTCGTTTACAGCAAAACAAAAATGTTTTTTTGAAAAAGGTAATTTCATAGTATTTTTATTTATTCGAAACATTCAAAACTGAGTTTTGGAAAAATAAATAGAACTTTTTAAATAAATTTTAAAATAAAGAAATTTGACAATTAGGAACTTTGATTTTGTTCTTCATAATTTTTTTTACCATTGTGCGGTCTAAATTGCAATTCTCCAAAAAGTCATTTTCTAGTTTGGGCCGAGTAGACTTCGTCTTTTCATGGTGAAAATATGAAAAAGTTTGCCATGATTAATTCATAGAATCTATCTTAGTAAGCATGCTAATAATAATCAGTAATTAAATTTCGGAATTATTTTATAATTATGAAATCTAATTTAAAAGAATGTGGGTCAGAAAAAATATTACGTTTTTTTATATATGGAAAAATTACTGTTTATTAATATAACCCTATATACGATTTTAATTTTAATTTAAATACAATATTGAATTTATAAAAAACCAGCAATATGCTCATTTTTTAAAATAGCAAAATGTTATGAATGACGTAAACAATTATAATTTATATTGTTTGGTTCAATAAATGTACTAATAACATTTATGAAATCATCATTATTTCTTGCCATCGTCAGTTCCTGATCCTATTTGTCATATCTAGAAAAAGAACTTTACAAACTAATATTTTAAACAAAACATTTCATTCTAATACGATGTATTCTGAACTAATTATGAAATAGAATATATCCATATAGAAAACTCCAGCTGGTTATATGAATATTCTTAAAGAATAAGCTGAAAATATAAGTAATGTATAAACATTCTAATAAGTTTGCAGTCCTTTCGACTTCTTAATATGAGTAGATTTTTATACTGCTAAACAGTTTTAGACATTAAACATTAAAATATATACTAAAAGCAAATTTAATATGCCTTAAAATATAATCATATTATTTAGGTCTTAATTTGTATTACTTTAAATCTTCAAGACCAACTAATACTGTAAAATAAGAAAATAAATCATTCGTAGTTGTAATTGAAAAATACTTATCAGCGACAATTCAGTCGAATATGGAATTATTAGCCATACGTAACAAGGAACAAGAAGGTGAAAAATATCTATTTTTTTAATTATAAGCATACTTGCCATTAAACTTTTGGCAAATTCAATGCATTATTTGGAATTTTTAAGAATAAAATAATACATTTCTAAGAATCAAAATTCAATATTCATTAAATTTTGAATTCATTTTCAAATTAGTTGGGCTCAATGGATTACTTCATCAAAAAAAATGAAAAAAAAAACTAAGAGGATTTAATTAAAAACTTTTTATCATTTTATGTTGAGAACTGACTCAAATAAAAAATAATTATATTTAATAATTCATTTTACTTGAACTGAAATCAAGATATGCTTAAGATTAGCAATAGAAAAATCAGAAATTTGATAGTAGATTTTTTAAATCTAATTTTTGTATCTTTTTCCAAGATATAAAATTGAATTTAATATCAGCATTTTCTATGAGCAGTACTAAAAATTAAATTTTAATATTTTAGCGGTGCTAATACAAATGTGATCTAGGGAAGTGATTCATATAAAGGGAATAATTTCAATCAAATTTTACTGTAATTTAGTTAAAATTTAAAATCCCTAACTTATAATTATACTTTAATAATTAATTTTAATCAACTATTTAATTATCCCCATGATTTTTATTGCATGATTTTTGTTAATTTTCAATTATAGTTTTTTTCCTGTAAGCGATATAACTTTTTATCACGTCAGAGCATGATGTTGTTTTTTGGGATGAGATTTTCGGCCTCAAAATATATTGGAAGGTGAAAAATAAAAAAATCCATTGGCGAAAAATAGAAATTTTATTATTTGCACGAGTATCTCATGAAATCAGATTTTAATAACGTGTTAACATTGCATTTACCAAAGCTCTTATTAAAAAAATAAGTCAATTACTACAGTAAATATAACCTAGAAAAATGTAACTTTGAACTCGTGATTATATGAAATTGAGTAAATAGGAAATGTAATATTTTTTTTAAACAATAAATGCGAGACAAAGTTTTTTTGATCGTTTGCAATGCTAAAGCTACTTATTCAATGAAACAGCTAAACTGAATAAAAATAGTTTTTAACTTGCACGAGCACGTGGTGCCTGGTCGTTCAAGAAATTATGTTCAGACAAAATACATTTAAATATGCATAGCCAAATTCATTTTTATCTTTTTAAAAATATCAAAGTGAATTAATACATAACATTTTTTTGTTGTGGAGATATAAATCAAGTGTAAGAATAAAAATGTTAGAGGTTTTTTTTTTTTTACAATTTTCTTTACAATATTTATACATTCACAAGAAACATTACAGTTGATTCTTTTTTAATCTCATAATATTTTAATAAAGTAAATTTTTGAATGGTGTTTCCTTTTAACTACCTATTACTCATTTCGTTTTGCAATAAAACAAGTTAAATTTTTAATTGCATGTGCTACGATATCATTCATAACAAAATGTATAGAATAATCATGTGACTGCTTTAAAATTTATGTAATGAAATTATAGATATAATTAGATTTATTTAGTATTCTGTGTAAAATTAATTCATTTAATCAATTCGATTATTCATTTAAATGTATCCATTGCTTTGTTTCAATAAAATTACTATTTTCAGTTGCAAGCATATATTATCTCTAATAATTAAGAAATGTTCTTTTGGGCAATGAGTTTAAGTGAGTACAAAACTTACAGTAACGTACCAATAATTCAGTCACGTCATTTGCTTAAATTGGTTTATTAATTATTTAATTAATCTAATTAATTTAAATTAATTTTCACTTTGTGAGAGTATGCTATCTCTGATAACCAAGAAAATTGCTATTCAGCAGCGATATGATAGAACACTCTGTATATAGTAATGTTGAAACTTTTACTTCCAAAAAATTTGACAACCAGCAATTTTCAAATTCACTCAGGAATTAATAGAAAAAAAGCTTTCTAGTAAAAAGTTATTGAAAATGTCGTTGTATAGTTTTCATAAATATTGATGCATTTTTTCAATATTTTAGTAACTATTTGTAATAAATAAAATTCTCATGTGTTTGAATTGTCATCATATAGTTCAATATATTCGCGTGTTACAAAAAAAATTCACAGTGCATCCTAATATGAATCTTTACAAACTCTTAATAAAGCAAAATAATAGTTTTTTAGTTAGTATTATAAAAACTTTTATTTTCAACAAGGGTTTTCAGTTTGGCATTCTAAAAGAAATATATTTGTGATAAATCAACGACCTTTGTCAATCAAAGAACGAATTTCTTTATTTTAAACAAAAAACTAAATAATATGTTCTACACTGTTTTAGAGTATTAGCATAAAATGTATGTGTTAAATCATTATTTGCTGCAAATTAAACAAAAAATTATACAATGCAATTAATTTTTAAAAAAAAAGATTAAAAAAGCTGAAATTGGATTTTGCAATATTACACAATGGTTAATCTCAAACATTAAATTTCATTTAATTTATTACAGCATATACACATTTTATATATTATTTAATATTTACATTATTCCCCGTTAATCGAGAAGGAAAATAACGTGGCTTAAATTAGTAATAAATATTTAATTTCTATTTTCTTGACTAGATCCATAAAATAATCCATTCTGTCATTAATTGATACATTTAATAATCCACAACCATTATAGTAATATCCATTAGCATGACCGATGGATTCTTTTTGCTCTCAAAATGATTTTTATCCCTCACAGTAATTACATATTTGATTTGTTTTCCGTTGTCCATTATTATCACGTATATAACTTATCTACACAAGCATGGGGCACCCATAATCTTTATACTTATTATATACAACACCATATATGAACACTCCTCATTCTGTGTCATCTCTGGCCGATGGATTAAGATCATAATACCCAAGGGCAGGGAAAGTTGGCCCAGTTACGACCACAGAAAGTGTCTTAAATATTAGTTTCACGTCAGGATCTCGGAGATAACCTTTAGGCTCAGAAGGATTGGGGTATAAAAGGGATTATGGATGGCGGTGGGTGAAAGAAGGGGGGTCCCATGGGAATTGTGAGCTTCATGAAACGTCTTCTCTAAGAACAAGGGGCTGGACGTGTCAGGATGGACCTAGAAGAATAGTTGATTGTAGCCTTATCCTTTCCTTCATATTAGCGAGCGTGTCACTTTGAGGATGTTTTTTGTCAATAAAACGTTAGTGATGTCCAAAAGGCAATAATGTAATATAAATGAAATTATATTACTTCATATTTAATAGTTTTTCAAAAATTTTAAATAGATAAAAAAATATATTTTCTAATTAGAAATATTAAAATAATCAATAAAGATCCCTTAATTTTACAAATTTAAGAGTTACAGATAGCATCTTAAGATGAACTTGATGTGATATAAATATTTATAAAAATATTTGGAGCTAGATTAAAAATTGTCCTAAGGAGTAAAAAATGCATCATTCCTGTTAAAAATACACTTTTGATTTATAGATTATAATTTTTCCTCTTGTTGCTCACGAGATATTAAGCATTTAGTGATCTGATTACTCACAAAAGGGTAACCACGTTACTCACAAAATTACACTTTTAAAAACATTTGAGTCAATACTTTAATAAAATTGTTCATTGAAAGAATAAATATAATAATAATTTGATGTTTAAGTAAATATTTTTAAAACTCGATCTCAACAGTGCTCTTTTGCTTACAGTAAAAAATGTATAATAATATTTTAATTATACGCAAATTGTCAAGAAGTAGAAGGCAAAAATTGTCATTTTTCCCTTTTCTCTAGAATAACTGATTAGAGAATAAAGAAATTTAAAAACAAGCTTCTGCCGAGCAATCTTCTCAATACTACTAAATATTTGAGCAATATTGAGCTTTATAATAAAAGAGTAAAGAGGGACGAATACAACATCAATAATATTGTACAATATTTAACAATACTGTAGTTGATAAAGGCAATTAACAACGTTGTAAATGTGAAGATTTTGAGCAGAAACATTATTTAAGCTTATAATCTTTGTTTAAGACATCATAAAAATAAAAAAAAAATGTTATAATATTTTATATGTTACGTAATTTTTGTATTATGAATAAATGTTATATATTATTAATATTTCAAATTTTACAATATTGTACATTATACTGAGCCGTATTTTATAATAAGCATTCTTCTATGCTGAAAAATTACTTTATATAAATTTTTCAACTTACTTTTTATTAAAATGTTACTGCTTTATTATTATTTCATCAATTCTGTACATTTAAAACAATAAATCTATGAAACTAATTCCATTTACTAACCCGAATTAAACCCCAATTTTCGTTTCATATGAAATTCATAATCTCTAGGTATGTTATTAACGATCATATATATGTATATATTTCACATTTTCCATGTTTGAATGAAATAGGTACGTCTCTAATTTACTCCTCGTTATGTTTATAGAAAGCATAGTCGGAATTCCTTACCCATAAACATAGCACCAACTGCAAAAATTTTGTTTCATATGAATTCTCATGAATCGTTTCCAGTGTTCATCTATTTTCTACCTCTGCATTTGGAAAAATATGGCAAAAATTCCCTTTACTTCGAAAATGGAAACTATTTTACTAATTAATAGATTTCGCCAATATATAAGCATCATTAATTAATCATAGTGTTTTTTTACAATTTGGCCATAGAAATTAAAATTAAAATTTTGTATTTTTTTTAAATTTTTATCAATGAAATTATATTTTTACTATATCATTTATTGCGGCAATGCTGCAGGTCATCAAAATTATCTGGCATAAATGATTTGCTCATATCAACACTTGCCTTCTTTCGGCCCATATTAATGATAATTTTATAACGTCAAATAGTTTTGATTAAATGTATCCTATGGGGATATTGTTGGAAGAAATATTTTTTTAAAATTATGATTGGATGATAAAAATATATCATTGTGATTGTTTACATATATGTAAAATGTTGAAAATTTTTGACTATAGAAATTGGTGAAATTAATCTGTCTATTGCAAATGGGGCCTCAATTTAAAATTTTTTAGCATCTTTCTCAAATGGAAGTTACGGATACAAATAACAACAGAATTTATGTTTGAAGATTCTGAACTTAGATATGAAATAACAATTATCGAAATGAGTGCATCTAACATTTTATTTATTGGTTTGGAATAGGACATTTTTTTACGATTTTTTTATGAAGAAAAGGTACAATGAGATATTTTAAGAATTCTCTAGTAAACGGACAGCAATATAATAAGTTAATGTTTATAACAGATGCTGGTATTAACTTGCAATTGAAAAAACGGTGAAATCACTATACTAACTATATTGAGAGATTGATACTTTTATTATTAAATATTTCAAAATAGTCAGTTGAGTATTTTTTTATGTATGTAAAGCAGTAAAATTGTTTGGAAACAAAAATTGGGGAAATCTCTCCATATGTTACAAGGGGGGGGGAGAACTATCTAAATTGTAATATATTATCTATATTTTACTTATGAAACCTCCAAATGATGGCTCAATAACTGTTAGTCATAACAAAATTAGTATAACTATACATAAATTGGTACATTTCTGTTCTCAAATCTTTATCTCAATAGGAAAAAATCATCATGTCCTTATAGGAAAAAATGATAAGTAGCGTAGAAAATTGAATAAATATGACACATATTCCGAATAATTTCGATTATTTTCGAATTCTTTATGGAATAAAACAGTTCTTACTATTTTTATTTACAACTGAATCGGGAATAAATATTTCAGTTGATGTAATAATAATTGGATGGCTTACATATATTTCATAAACTTCTTGACATTTAGAATAAATTTAGGGTTTTTAAAAAAGAAAACGAAAATATGATATAAAATTCATATTAAAATATTCTTTAAAATCAGAATTCACTTGTTTTAACAGCAAGCATTTTATTATTGCATTCCTGAAGCATTAATATTTCTCTTGAGACTTCTCTTTGGACTCAATAAGCTAAAAAAATAGGAAAATACATCTAAACTTGGGAAGTGATCGATGATAAAAATTTGTACTCGGACAAAAGATTGTATTTGGAGCAAATCTGATTAATGGAGACACTGAAAGTTAATAAAATTCACTTCGCTTTTATAGTTTCCTTGATTTGTAATTTAAAATGACTTTGAATCAGGAAATAATTTGCATTTGGAGGAACGGGATTATTTTGTTGAATTTTTATTTCTAACAGTAAACTCTTCGGGAAATTTCTCTGTCGTTAAAAGAAGAAACTAAAAATATTCAAGCTATTTGAAAAATTAAAACCAATTAAACAAATTTTATGTAAATAAATTAGATAAAATTCCCATTTCATTTGTCCTATTTTGAAATAAAGTAATTTCTCTAATAAGTGATAAATGAATTAATTTTTAAATTGAAATATTAAAAAAAACATTTAATAATAGACCGAAATTAAATAATAAATGATTAAATTACTATAATCAGTATGCATTCAGGAATAACTAGCATTTATTGTGAAAGATCAAGGCTTATTTCTCATTAAATTGCTGTAGACTATAATGATTAATATACTTGTAGGAAAATGGATTACTAATACATAATGCCGCGTTTATACTCGGCCAGTTATAAGACAGCAAATACACAGCGCATGTGTAGAAAGGCTGAAAAGTGCTATCCTGTCGATGACAAGTACTTGGATTACTACAAGTACGGGATTACTACAAGTTGCTGTATTGTATTTTTTCTTACTGCTCATGAATTTGTAGAATCTGGCGAGTTTTTTTGGAGATAAAACATTTATCACTTATAATAGATTAATTCCTATATGCCCTGGTTATTCTCGACATCCTGTGATCTTTGCCAATTCTGACAAGAAGTTGTACAATTTTTATTTTGTTTTATTTGTCATTAATTTTCTATGGTTCTACAAATCTAGGTACGTTAACCTTTCTTAAAATTTACCTAAGACAATAAGAAGCTAAGACATAGCTCTAAAACAATAAGAAATAAAAAATAAAAATTTAAGTACGCCAAAATCCCAATTTATAGCCAAGCATGAAATGACTGAATCTTTCTCATGGCAAACAAAAATCAGTCCTTTTATACGCATTCTTTGTCTTTTAAATGGCCGAATGTAAACCCTGCATAAGAAAAATTTCTTTTCGGCAATAATTTTTAAATGAAGCATTTGCATTATTGAAGAGACATTAATAAAAATAAAATTCATTTCTTTTACCAAATACTTAAAGGTTGTTGTTTATAAATATTTCATATAAGATTTTTTAAAAAAAACATCTGAATATTTTTATATCTCATAAAAGAATTTCATGACTGAGTTTGCGAGAAATTTTGAACAAGTGTGTGTTTATTCCTGGATAATTATAGTAATTATTTATAATTTTTTAATTTTCAAAATTAATAAACGTAAGTTTAAAAAAACTTTTTTCATATTCACATTTAATCCATGTTTTGTAACTTTAACTAATGTATTTTTGAATATATTATAAATAACTTTAACTTAATCAATTAACTTCGCAATTCAACTATGTTGCAGCATAAGTAAAATACCTAAAAGATATAACGTCATATCATAGAATTTTCAATTCACTTCTCCTTTTAATCAATAAATACATTCTATGGTGATTATTGAAGCACTTTAAATATACAATACATTTTTCAAATTGGAATCAAGTCTGAAAATTAAAACTATATTCATCATATCGCAAACATTTAAAGTCGAAAAGAGTGTGAATGGATAATTTTTCAGATTATTTTTTAATCCTTAAGTTCATGATGCTTAATCTATCAAGTATCTGTCAAAGATCACTTATCAGTCTATAAAATGCAAATACTCATCATATAATAATCTATTATATCATAGAATAATCTATTCATTTCTCATTTTAATCAACAAATTCATTCTATGGTGATTATTAAAGAACTTTTAAAGACTCAATACATTTTTCAAATGAGAATCAAGTCTTAAAATTAAAACTATATTCATCATATGGCAAGCATTTAAAATAGTGTAAATGGATAGTTTTTCAGATAATTTTTTAATCCTTAAGTTCATTACGCTTAATCTATCAAGTATCTGTCAAAGATCACTTATCAGTCTATAAAATGCAAATGCTCATCAATGTGGTAGCGAACCATTATCTTATACCATTGATTACCATTTTAAAAACATTTGAGTCAATACTCAATAAAATTGTCATTGAAAGAATAAATGTAATAATAATTTAATGATTAAATACATATTTTTTAAAACTGGATCTCAACAGCGTTCTTTTGCTTACAGTAAAAAATGTATAATAATATTTTAATTATACGCAAATTGTCAAGAAGTAGAAGGCAAAAATTGTCATTTTTTCCTTTTCTCTAGAATAATTGATTAGAGAATAAAGAAATTTAAAAACAAGCTTTTGACCTGAAATCCTCTCAATACTATTAAATATTTGAGCAATATTGAGCTTTATAATAAAAGAGCAAGGAGGAACGAATACAACATCAATGATATTGTAAAATATTTAACAATACTGGAGTTGACAAAGGCAATTAAGAACGTTGTAAATATGTAGATTTTGAGCAGAAACATTATTTAAGCTTACAATCTTTGTTCAAGACATCATTAAAAAATGCTATAAAATTTTTATATGTAACATAATTTTTGTATTGTGAATAAATGTTATATATTATTAATATTTCAAATTTTACAATATTGCACATTATACTGAGCCGTATTTTACAATAATAATTCTTCTATCCTGAAAAATTACTTTATATAAATTTTTCAACTTACTTTTTATTGAAATGGTACTGCTTTATTATTGTTTTATCAAATCTGTACGTTTAAAACAATAAATCTATGAAACTAATCCCATTTACTATACCGAATTAGCCCCAATTTTAGTTTCATATGAAATTCATAATCTCTAGGTATGTTATTAACGATCATATATATGTATATATTTCACATTTTCCATGTTTGAATGAAATAGGTACGTCTCTAATTTACTCCTCGTTATGTTTATAGAAAGCATAGTCGGAATTCCTTACCCATAAACATAGCACCAACTGCAAAAATTTTGTTTCATATGAATTCTCATGAATCGTTTCCAGTGTTCATCTATTTTCTACCTCTGCATTTGGAAAAATATGGCAAAAATTCCCTTTACTTCGAAAATGGAATCTATTTTGTTAATTTTCCTCATTAATTGATTTCGCTTATATATAATCCTCGTTAATTAATCATAGAGTTTCTTTACAATGTGGCCATAGAAATTAAAATTAAGATTTTTTTATTTTTATCAATGAAATAATATTTTTACTAAATCATTTACTGCGGTAATGGCGCAGTTTATTAAAATTAACTGGCATGAATAATTTATTTTTATCGATACTTGCCGCCTTTGGCCCAATATTAATGAAAATTTTATAACGTCGACTAGTTTTGATTAAATGTATCCTATGGAGATATTGTTGGAAGAAATATTGTTTTAAATAATGATTGGATGATAAAAATAAATCATTTTGAATCTTTACATATATGCAAAATATTGAAAATGTTTGACAATAAGAATTGGTGAAATTCGTCGTTCTATTGCAAATGGGTCATAAATATAAATTTCTTTGTTTATTATCTTTCAAAAATGGAAGTTACGGATACAGACAACAACTGAAGTTATGTGTGAGGATTCTGAATTTAGATATGAAATAACAATTATCGAAATGAGTGCATCTAACATTTTATTTATTGGTTTGGAATAGGATATTTTTTTACGGTTTTTCCATGAAGAAAAGGTACAATGAAATATTTTAAGAATTATCTAGAAAACGGACAACAATAGAATAAGTTGGTATTTATAACGGATGATGCTATTAACATTCAATTGAAAAAAATGGCAAAATCTGTCGACTAATTATACTTGGATGCTGATACTTTTATTGTTAATTATTTCAAAATAGTCATTTGATTATTTTTGTATGTATATAAAGTAGTAAAATTGTTTGGCAACAAAAATTGGGGAAATCTCTCCATTTGTTACAAGAGAGGAGAACTATCTAAATTGTAATATATCATCTATATTTTATTTATGAAACTTCGAAATAATGGCTCAATAACTGTTAGTCATAACAAAATTAGTATAACTATACATAAATTGGTACATTTCTGTTTTCCATTTCAGTTCTCAAATCTTTATCTAAATAGGAAAAAAATCATCATGTCCTTATAGGAAAATAAGAAAAGTAGTGTAGAAAGGTGAATAAATATGACACATTTTCAGAATAATTTCGATTATTTTCGAATTCTTTACGGAATAAAACAATTTTTACTATTTTTATTTACAACTGAATTGGAAATAAATATCCCAATGCATGTCATGATAACTGGATTGAATACTCCTTTTTTATAAACTTCCTGGCATTTAGAATAAATTTGGAGTTTTTTTTAAGAAAACGAAAATATGATATAAAATTCATATTAAAATATTCTTTAAAATCATAATTTACTTGTTTTAACAGCAAGCATTTTATTATTACATTCCTTAAGCATTAATATTTCTCTTGAGACTTCTCTTTGGACTCAAAAAAAGACTAAAAAAACAGGAAAATACATCTAAACTTAGGAAGTGATCGATGGTAAGGATTTGTACTCGGACAAAAGATTGTATTTGGAGCAAATCTGATTAATGGAGATACTGAAAGTTAATAAAATTCACTGCGCTTTTATATTTCCTTGATTTGTAATTTAAAATGACTTTAAATCAGGAAATAATTTGCATTTGGAGGAACGGGATTATTATGTTGAATTTTTATTTCTAACAGAAAACTCTTCGGGAAATTTCTCTGTCGTTAAAAGAAGAAACTAAAAATATTCAAGCTATTTAAAAAATTCAAACAAATTGAGCAAACTTTATGTAAATAAATTAGATAAAATTCACATTTCATTTGTCCTATTTTTAAATAAAGTAATTGCTCTAATAAGTGGTAAAGGAATTAATTTTTAAATTGAAGTATTAAAAAAACATTTAATAAGAAATTGAAATTAAATAATAAATCATTAAATTGCTATAACTAATATACATCCAGGATTCACCAGTATTTACTTTGATAGATAAAGGCTTATTTCTCATTAAATTGCTGCAAACGATAAAGAAAATTATGATTAATTTACTTGTAGGAAAATCAATTACTAATGAATAATACCACGTTTACACTCGGTCAGTTACAAGACAGCAAATACGCAGTGATATTCTGCCGATGACAAGTAATTGTCTTGCCGAGATTACTACAAGCTGCTGTATTATATATATTTTTTTACTACGCATGAATTTGTAGAATTTGGCGGGTTTTTTGGCGATAAAAAAGGTATCACTTATCATAGATTAATTCCTATTTACTCTTGTTATTTTCGACATTTTTTTATCTTTGTTATTTCTGATAAGAAATTGTAGACTTTTTATTTTATTTTATTTGCCATTTATTTTCTATGGTTCTCCAAATCTAAGTACTTTAACCTTTCTTAAAATTTAACTCATTTCTTTGTATAAATATCCCTAACTCTAAGAAATACGAATGAAAAATAAAAATTCTAGGAAACCTAAATGGCAATTTATATCCAAGCATGGAATGTCTGAATTTTACTCATGAAATTGTGGTAAACATAAATCAGTCCTTTTATGCGCATTCTTTGTCTTATAACTGACTTTTTTGGACTTTTTGGATATAATTTTTAAATGAAGCATTTGCATTATTTAAGAGGTATTAATGAAAATATAACCCATTTCTTTTACCAAATACTTAATGGCTGTTGTTTATAAATATTTCATATAAGAAAATTTTTTAAAACATCTGAATATTTTGATATCCAATAAACAAATTTCACAACTGACGTTTGCGAGAAATTTTGAACAAGTGGGTGTTTATTCATGGCTAATCTCATTAATTATTTATATTTCTTTTATTTCCAATATTATTAAACGTAAGTTTAAAAAAAAATGTTTTTCAAATTCACATTTAATCCTTGTTATGTACCTTTAATTCATGTATTTTTGAACACATTATAATTAACTTTAACTTATTCAAATAACTTCAAGATTCCCCATTACTGCAACATAAGTACAATGCCTAAAAAATATGACATCATAACATAGAATAATCTATTCATCTCACATTTTAATCGATAAATACATTCTATGGTGCTTATTGAAGCACTTTTAAAGACACAATGCATTTTTCAAATTGGAATCAAGTCTTAAAATTAAAACTATATTCATCATATCGCAAGCAATTAAAGTTGAAAAGAGTGTGAATGGATAATTTTTTGAATGTATATTTATGGTGTGAATGGATATTTTTTAATCCTAAGTTCATGACGCTTAATCTATTAAGTATCTGTCAAAGATCACTCATTAGTCTATAAAATGCAAATGCTCATCATAGAATAATCTATTCATATCTCATTTTAATCAATAAATACATCCTATGGTGATTATTAAAGCATTTTTAAAGACACAATGCATTTTTCAAATTGGAATCAAGTCTTAAAATTAAAACTATATTCATCATATCGCAAGGATGTAAAGTAGTGTAAATGGATAGTTTTTCAGATAATTTTTTAATCCTTAAGTTCATGACGCTTAATCTATCAAGTATCTGTCAAAGATCACTTAT
>JAOUZG010035502.1:1986772-1997376 GCA_026289955.1 Argiope argentata | reverse complement strand
AAAAAAAATCAACTTTTAATAACGTGCTGCCATTGCAATTACAAAAGCTCAGATTTTTTAAAAAAATAAGTTAATAAGTACAGCAAATAAAACCTAGAAAAATGTAATTTTGTACATGTGATTATATGAAAGGAAATAAATAGGAAATGTGGCATTTTTTAAAACTATAAATGGATAAAAGATTAAAACGAAATGTAAGATAAATAATTAAAATAATAAACGTAGATTTCGTAATAAACATAAAAAATTTGAATAACACAACACCGCAAAGTTCGTAAAAAATAAATTGATAAAAGATTAAAACGAAATCTAATATGATTATTTCAATTAATCATGTCAAAACATAATGTCTTGAACGGCCAAGCATCACATGATCGTGAAAATTAAATTATATTTTTATTCATTTTAATTGCTTTATTGAATTAGTAACTTTAGTATTGCAAACGGTTAATAACACTTTGTCTCCCATTTATAGTTTTAAAAAATGCCACATTTCCTATTTATTTCCTTTCATATAATCACATGTACAAAATTACATTTTTCTAGGTTTTATTTGCTGTACTTATTAACTTATTTTTTTAAAAAATCTGAGCTTTTGTAATTGCAATGGCAGCACGTTATTAAAAGTTGATTTTTTTTGTGATGTGCTCGTGCAGACAAAAAAAAATATTTTTCGCCTGTGGATTTTTACTAACGCCAATAACCCCATCCCCAAAACCGCATCATGCTCTGACATGATAAAAATATGTATTTTTAAAATGAAATGCTACATTTTGAATAAAGTTTTTATTAGCATTACAAATTCGAAGCTGAAACACATGCTTTAGGTGATAATTTTAAAAAACCAATATCCTTTTTAAACATTATACAACGTTAAGCACCATCAATTTTCTTGATATGACAAACTTAACTTCCAAAGGTTATTACTGCACATAATTTCACCGATAGCGATTGCGATGTTTTCATACAGATTGCTTAGTAAATATTGTTCCGTTTATGATGTATGAGATGAGTAAGCAAAGATAAAGGATGGAATCAATAATATAAATTATGGTTTTAAACGTTATTTTATACAATCAATACAGAATTGGAAATGGCAGAGAACTTTAAGATAACGGTGAGATTATTCATTCAATCAAAACGATAATAAAATATTGCCAAAAATTTTTTTACGTCTTGAAATGGTCATATCTTGAAAAGTAGGCAAAAAATAATCTATTCTGTCACAAATGTATTATTTCTTGTATTTACAGCATATATTTAGTAGTAAATAACATTTTGTACAGCTATCTATTATTCAATGCTTTTGGGGGGAAGATTTTTGGAGGGGGGGGCTTGACTTTTTTTTTGTCATTAAAGTAAATGTCTATTAAGAAAACAACGAACTCTTCACATCAAAAGATTTCATTCTTTGATTTAAAAATAATCTATGATAAATGATACTACATCGTATCACTTAAAGTATATTACATAATTTATCTTTTATATCGATAGTAAATGGCAAATTGTAACTACATTAAGATAAGTATAAAATAATACATGAAATAAATTTTACACTAATGGAGAAAAAAAATGTATCTTAAAACAAAATCATGATGACTCAAGGTTTTTTTATATTTTATTTTGTTAAGGTATGTGGCATGGTCACTGCACGAGCACAGGTTTCATTAATCATGCTGATGAAAAAGTAATTAAAGATACATGCATATTATTTGTAAATTGAGACCTCATTTTTATATCAAGTAGTCACGTTTATATATATAAAATGAATAGGATCATTAGAATCCAAAGGATTTCCTTTTATTAGAAAAATACCATAATAATCCAACAACAGAAGTCAATTTTAGATTTCTGTCTCTAATTCCTTTCTTTGAGTTTTAGCATATACATTTTAAATTTCTAAATGCATATTTCCAAATAATTTCGTTGGCGTATAAATTGCATAGTATATTAATTATTTTTAAATTATCCCGTAAAACTATAACTGTTTATTATACATGTTAACATTATAGTTTTAACATTATAGTTATACATAATAGTTTTCTCTTGATAAATGCCAGAACTTATTTACTAAGAACAAATTTAATATACTGACGTGATTTTTTTTGCATGAACCCATTTTTACTACAGTTCTGAAAATTAATACTGATCTTTTTTACAATCAACATCTTATATTTATTTAAGTTTATGTATGCAATTATGCTTACTTTTGAATTATTTTTTAAAAGGAAAATGGCGTATGTATAGAGGAAAAGAATCGAGACGTCCACTTAAACAGATTATTTTTTTAATTATCTTTATTTTTTTCCGATCAGAAGCTGACGAAATTGAATCTGACGAAAATTTAATGAATTACGGATTAAAAAGACGATAATGTTATTTAAACCAGTATATAAAAAATAATTATTTTTCATTTGCATTTTTTTTATAAGAAAAACTACCATAAAGTTATTTCTATCCGAACGATAATTATTATAAGCTGGTTTGTACTAATAAACGCAATAAAAGATAATGAGGAAAAAAAAATACTTTTAAGCAAAAAGAGATTTTTGCGTGTCTTTAATTTTAGCGAGACCGGTTTACATTGGTTAGGGCAAAGAGACTTTTATTAAAATATTTTTAATATTTTTTTCCGATGTATCTTCGAAAAACATAAAAACTATTAATCCTTAAAAACACTCTAATTGCCGAAGAGTATAATTAGTTTAATCTCCAGAAATTGGAAAATCTTCTTATTTTTCCAAACTGCGAAAAGGACAAGGAAAAAAAACTTCTTTTTTTTTATTGAAGCAGTCAAACTTCTTTCGGTAACTTTTTTTATCCTTTCTTTCCGTTAACGTTTCTTTCAACGGCCGAATAGGGCTAAAATTATTTCAAAGAAACTATTTTTCTTATTTTAATTGGGTGAGATAAAATTTTTATCCGATGCAAATTTTCCCAACAATTTTCTCTCAGGGGAATGTCTAATATGATTTCTTTCCTTTGAATGATAAGGAGGGGAAAAACTGGTCGGTGCTTTCTTAAGTGCATAATTTTTTAGGTTGAAACGACTGCTCTTAAAAAGTTACAATTTACTCCCTGAATAGAATAAATTATCCTCGTTTTGTCTATCCGTTAGCATGTATTGATTTTAGTTATAGGAAAAATTAACGATTTTCATGTAAGATTTCGTATAAAGGTTGCCTAAAAATTAATTCAAAATTTGAATTTTCCACCATAAGCAACCCTATTAAAAAACTGGCAGTTGCTCTTTTAAGTTCATAATTTTTTCAGTTAAAAGGAATGCTCTTAAAAGTTTTAATTTACAAGCTCATTTGAATAAATTTTCCTGATTTTGTCTGTCTGTATTGATTGCAGTCATTGCAAGATGTAAAATTTTTATGTAAGAGGGCATATAAAGGTTGTGCCATAATTAATACAAGATTTGAACTCAACTCCATTCGTGCAGTAAAGTATTGGTATTAAAAATTTCTGGATCAAAAACATGACTTATACTGAAAGCTATTTAACATAAAACTAAGCCTAATCTTAATATATTGATAATGAAAAGTCGAGAGATATACCCTAGATGAAGAATATGTTGATGCACAATTAATTTAGGTTATTTTATATTTTCTGAAACAAGCACGAAAAAAAATCGAAATTTTAATTAATTTTTAATTAATAAAAATTCGAATAAAATAAATGTTTCAAAAAATTTACTCAAAGGTCCTTCCCTCTAAATTATACATGTCCAATGCTTGGTAAACAAACTTGCATCATATAAACTTTGAAAGATGAGAATGCAAATTTTGGAATTTTTTTTAATGTTTTAATTGCTATTTCAATGATAATTTAATTTAATTTATATAATTTATTTAATTTTATATAATTTATTTTAAGATAATTTAATTTTAATGATAATTTAATTGCTATTTCAATGATACCAACTTTTCTGTCGCATATTATTTTTCTAAATCATTTTTTAAGAAATAAATTAAGTATAGCTTTTGAATAAAAACAATTTTGAGTTAACATTAAATATATTACGAACGGTAATATAAAATCATAACAATTATGATAGAATAGTTATTGGAAAAAATCACTAATAAAGATGCTAATATTTTTCGTTCTTGTTTTGCAATCTTAATTATAATTGATATTAAATAAAAATAATGAAATTGAGATTTGTCCTAAGCAACTATAACGTTGGCAAGTCAGAATCCTGCATGTCTGGCATGTCTTCCTGAGAGCTGGACGTTCCGAGTTCAAGTTCCGGTCCGGGCATGGTTGCTTTGCGTTCTATCTATAAGGTGTATGAATGTGCCTCCCCTGTAAAAGGGACTTTGCTAGCGACTGTGATGAGTAATTAGCTTTGTCTACTTTTGGCACTAGGGTTGGCTACTTCAAAACAAGAGACGCTCTCTTCGGCTTAAAACAGGATGATGCCTCAGTGAAGCTTGCTCATGGCAAGTGCTACTAATAAAAACCACTTCGGGTAAAGCAAATTCCAGAAAGATTTTTTTTTAAATTCTAAAGACAATTGGCAAAATTTAAATTTTTGTTTAAAAATGATTAATATGAGTAGAAACGCCAGATTTTAATTGTTTGTTCAATCAATGCTTAATTAATTTTATTTAGGAATTACGTAACATAGTTAAAAGACTAAAATAACAATATATATCCTTTTTTTAGGAGGCCTGTGAGAACATTAAAGAAATACATAGCAAGATGATCAAGAGCGTAAGTGTTCTGAAATAGTATGAATCATGTATCTAAAGAGTCATATATTTATATAAATCAAGTTTCATAAAATATTTAAATAAAGAATTTGCCGATCATTAATCTTGATGAATCAGATGATCACCAAGGGCAGATAGCTTGAAAATAGTATAATACATCGCTTAAAATAATTAGGGGAGCACATAGTTTTAACAGAATTATGCAAAGATGTCTACCAATAAGTAACATAAAATAAATCATCCGTAAATTACAGCCTGCCAGGAAACGGAAGCAGAAAACTTTATATGTAAATCAAAGTTCATAACGTCAAAAATCAGAAAAAGGAAATAAAGCCAGAAATCGGGATGTTGCAGAAACGTCTGTTTTATTGCCGTAACTGTGGAATTTGATTGCGCAGTCTTTCTGTTTTTGAGACAAGCTTTCGAGAATGTCTGAACAACGCGATTTATCGGAATCCATGGCATGGCGTATCATAATCGTACTGGAATCAGGCCAAACACAACGGAGTGTCGCGAACGATGTTGGAGTCGCCAGAAGGGTTGTTTCAAGGCTGTAGATTCGGTTCCAAGAAAGAGGAAATGTTAGAAGTCGACCAGGGCAAGGTCGGTCACGGGCCGCAGGCATGCAGACTTTGACGGGCCGCAGGCATGCAGACAAGATGCTGCGTTTTCATGTCATCCCTTACGCTAGAGCCATTGGCGATTCCTTTATTTTCCAGGATGACAATGCCAGACCGCATAGAGCTCGTCTGGTGGAGAACATGCTTGAAGCGGAAACAATACAGCGTAGGGAATAGTTAGCCTGCTCTCCTGACCTGAATCCAAACGAGCATGTTTGGGACATGCTCGGACGACGCATTGCTGCGCGGCCAAGGCTGCCTGTGTCTGTCGCAGACTTGGAGATTTCACTTCTTGAGGAATGGAACAATATTCCTCAAAGTCTGGTCGATAACCTCATCGCATCCATGACAAACAGGTATGCAGCAGTCTTAGCTGCTCGAAGAGATCACACGCCCTATTAAAGCTCATGCATCATGTTTATTCAGAGTCTTTTTTTATCGTTTACATGTAACCAAATTGTTGCCCTAATTCATCTTTTCATGTTTCCCCCATATTTTCAAAGAATTAAAGCTTAATTCCACGTTGTTTTATTTTTTTCTCTTTAATGCGCTTGGATACGCTTGTACTACCCATTGTATGCCAAAACGTGGCTGTCTCGCACAGTTTTCTTGATTATTTTTTTTGCTTGCTCCCCTAATTGTTTTGATCAGTGCATTTTGGTGACAATTTTAAAAGTATAATTTACTTCTTTATAGGTAGAAATAGTTTTTGCATTAAAATAAAAATTGTTGTTGTTTCTAACGACACTTTCCATGTATATTCTCGCTAATGCATCAGCGAGTTTAAGCTAAAAGCGCATCTCTTGTTTGAACCAGCTCCAACTAGGGCCAAAAGAACGACTTAGCTACACATTCGCTTCACAGCTCCTTTTTACAAGGAGGGGGGGTACATTCACACACCTCACAGATAGAACACAGAAAATGAACAACTATGCCCTAACCAGAATTCGAAGCTGGGACTTCCAGATCACGAGGAATACTCACTTACCTCTATGCCAGGACTATGGCAATGTAAAGTTCGTTAATAGTTTCATAGTTAAATGGAAAAAAAAATGATTTGAGGGTGTCTTCATTTTTCTTTAATAGATATTAAAAATTCTCTTTCTAAAAAATTTATGAAAATAATATCCCAAGATAAGAATAAATCTCTTAAAAAGTTTTTTTTCCACCATTCAAAAGTAATAACTTTCATAAAATATTTTATGTAATTTGTCAAATAAAAATGCTGATTTTCTCTATAAGCTTATTTCTAAGTTTACTTTCAAAATCTGTTAATTCATTAACAATAAAAAAATTTTGAAGGATATCATAGTACATTAAATTTTAAAAAAGATTCAAAAAATTATTGTGGCAATTTCACCTATATTTTACAGATATTTTCATCCAAATACATCATTTTTGGAAATGATTAGATTGTATATCAACATGTATGGAGATTCAGCATTCTTAACTGAAAATGTTGCAAATAGATTTTTTCATATCAGAATTGTAACAAAGGGATCACAATTGTAACAAAATACTTACCTCCAGTCAATGTTAATGTGGCGAAGACATATTCAGCATCCGTCGATCCTGCATCATTCCTGGCTGTCATCAACAAGCTGTACCAGGCACCTGGCGTCAAATCTGTTATTGTTATTGTCTGTTGTTCTGGTATTATATTATTGCTCACCAGCGTCCATTCATGATGACCAGACGGTTTGTATTGGATGACGAAAAAGGAAATAGGACATCCTCCGTTGTGCCAGCTGTTCAGGTTGACCGTGACAGTCGTTTTGTTGACAGTAAGCAGCATTCTCTTATCTGGAGCAATGGGAGCTGAAACGGATACGCAATTTCAGTTAATGGGCACTATAAAAAATTATTAATAATACATGGACAATTAAAAAGGGATAATTAATACTACTAAAAAGAATTTGGGCTACTACTAAAAATAACTTATTTGATGTTGAAATCTTAAAACATCTCGTATTCAAAATTTGTGACAAATTATCCCTATTTTAGAATTTTTCTCTGTATATAGTTTAAGTTACTCTTGTTGATTTTTTTTAAATATTTTACGTCATTAATTTTTAATGATTCGCATGAAGTTTGGGATAGCCTGGTCGGTAGGGCATTAGATTCGCATCCCTTGGACTGCGAGTTCGAAAATTCTCCGTATGTGTGTTTGCTGGAGCTCGTTAAATCTGTCGTGGTCACAAAGTTCTCCCGGTCGAAAGTACGTAGTAAAGGTAAATGAAGCGAGGCCAATGGAAACGTAACGCACTCAAGATCAAGTCAAGACTTTATTATTTTTTCTAGCTCTTTCAGAAACTATTTATATACATTTTTAAGGAACCTTCTAGAATTTGAAGGCCCGCAAAAAATTAGGAATTTAAATTTATATAATCAACATAGCTTTGCTTAATTAACATAAATTTTACATAAAGAGAATTTAAATAAGAGTTGTTATTACTTGGCAGCCTGCCAAGTTGTCGCTTGTGTACGAAGCTACAACCTTCCACTTACGAGAACATTGATTAAACCACTCGGACATGATGTACTTGGTCGAGAGGAACAATTTTCGCTACAATATCATTGAGAATACTGAGTCAGAGTGATCGTTCTCTGTTCCAGATGAGAATTACGATCTGTAGGTGAATGATTGAAATGCATGAATACCGTACCTTAAAAAGGGTCTGTGAAGTAAGTTAATTAGAAGTCAGACTTCTGCATTTTGGTTCTCAGATAAAAATGAGGTAATTTTTAATGGTAAATCTTTGGTATCGAAACAAAGAATTACACATGTTTAATTAAATTGGAAGAATAAATTATAATTTTCTTCCATCTAATTCGAATCAGTATTACTTGAGTTGCGTTTCAGAATGTAAAATCTATCAATTTTCAACATTTCCTGCAGAAAAAATTTTATAATCATTGAATGGTAATTTGAGTAATATTTGATGAAACATTAAAACATTAAATGCATTTTTGTGATATTTATAAGAAACTCAAAATAAAATTAAATATTTATTTGCACTGAGCGAGATAGCTTTCAATATATCTGAATATTAATTTTATTAAATTTATTAATGTCTCCTCAGAAAAGCAAATGAAATACTAGGAATATACTGAATAGATTATCGTCGTTTAGCATAGATCTTAGTTAGTTAGATTTATCGAAACATATAATATCTAGCAATACACTTATATGAATTTAGAAATTAAATTTGAGTTCAAATGTTTAAAAATATTTCATCTGATTGTAAGTCATTTTAATTGTCACCACTAAATGATTGCTTTAGATTAATGTCTATTGCTATAAAAGTACCCTCATTTAAATACCCCACTTCATTATTATCATGTGAGAACATGATGTTGTTTTGGTTAGAAGGTTTTGATTTCTCCAGAATTTACATGCAAAAAATTTGTTTACATGAGTTTACCAATATTGCGTTATTATAACGTATGCTTCTTTGACCTCAGAAGCATTTTTAAAAAGCTATAACATTATAAATATTATTTATTCTTCAAATCGGTCTCGTTATTGTTTGAAACCGGTTTAATTTGGTTAATGATTTAAGATAATTCAGATAAATAATGGTGTTCTCACATGATAACTATACATTCCCGATCGAAGATTTGATTTTAGTTTTTAAAAGTCTTATTTTAATGAATAATTAGGATTTCTTGAATAAGAAAAGTAACAAACTGTACCATGTTCTGAATAATAAATGTTTAATTAGAAGAATATTATTTCAATCATAATGAGTATAATATTGATACAATCAGCACACTCAGAATATAAATTAAATGCAAAAAATAAATCTTAAGTAATTTTGATAACTTGATTATAATTAAATTTATCTTTAAAACTATACATTATCTACAAAATTTTGAATTCTATAATTTTTTGTGATTAGATGAAATATCACTGAATATTAAAACTAAAATTAAATTCTTTGATTCAAAATAAGTTTAAAGTTCAATAGTACTACAGATTTTAATTAATTGCATGTAAACTTTTACAGATGATTAACAGAATATTTTTTTAAAAACAATCTATATTTAAAATCTCTGAATACAGCTAAAGCAAAATTCATAACAACATATAATTTAGTATTCCGCATTTTGGTTTAAGTAAGAAAGATATTTCAATAAATAATTAATTACATTTTGCGTTCAAAATTACATATTCCCAAAATTAAAGAGAATTCAGATTTCGAATCCCTCTAAATAATGACTCGCAACCACCAAAAATGGTAATATCCCCATTAAAGATGGAAATTATATAGAAACTAAAAGCATGAGTTTGCAAACAAGATATCATTACGATACAAATTACCATGTTGAGCAAAATGCTTTCTACCTCAATTATTTATAGGAAGCCTCCTAAAAAAAAACCAAGATGTCTAAATAGTAACTATTTTTTTACTTATCCATAACTTAAATCACCTAAGTCATTTAAGAAAATAACTGCATGTCAGATTTTGGTCGTGCAGCTCTTAATCTATTGTGAATAATCGTTTGTTAAGTACCTGTTAAGCCATAGTGCACCCAAACTCTTTGGAGCCTTTTGGTCTTAGAATGGACGGCCCAGATGCAGCTACTCACACAATTAAAAGCATTGCATTTTATTCTTTCGTCTTTCTTTCTCCGTTTTATTTCTTTTTCATTGCAAAAGTAGTTCACAGGAAACCAGTAATAATAGTTTTACTACCACTTCTTCTCGTCCTTATATTGGTCCGGAAATGTTCGCCGAAAGACATTAAAACTGCGGCTTTCTTCTGATCAATATATGAAAGAACTTTTTTTTTTCAAAAAAAGAAAAAAAACCACATCATCCGCTGTAGAGAGTTTTAATGTTTCGTTCGCGCCCACTGGGGAGCATAAAGATAACTTCGGCCTTTCGGAAAATTAGTTTAATATTTCAGTGCGATTCTTCTTCTTATCAAAGATAGGAATAAAATTTATTAAGAGTAGTTAAAGCGTGTTTTCATAATTTTTTATGTTCTTAGTTCTTAAAGATGGAGAGAGTTTTCTTGATATCAATGCTGTTGTATAAAATGGTACTTGCTGAATAATAATAACACCAACGACGCCAGGGAATTTTAAAAATGATCTTTAAAAATAGCAGTTTATTTTAGCATGAACTCTCTGCAAAAAATTCTAATAAAAGAAATGTCTAGCCCTAATGAATTTTCTTATGTAAAAGTAGTTCAAAACAATACATAAAAATGTAAAAATGTGAAATGAAATAATTCAAAAGGCAGTTAAGTAAATT
>JAOUZG010035502.1:1975285-1986372 GCA_026289955.1 Argiope argentata | reverse complement strand
CAGCAGATTTAAGCCGAGTGAAGCGTCTCTTGTTTCAAGTAGCGCCAACTAGGGCCAAGAGTACGACTTTTGCTACACACTCATCTCATTCGCTTGCACAACCCCTTTTTACAGGGGGGCACATTCACACATCTCACAGATAGTACACAGAATAACAACCATGCCCGAACCAGGACTCGAACCCGGGACCTCCTGAACACGAGGCAGACGCGCTACCCCTGTGCCAGCAAGCCGGCTGGATATAACCTTAATCTATCAACATGCCAACAGACTTTGGATAGTAAGACGGGGATTGAAGTATTGAGTCATAAAATTGGCCTGAGCAAAGCAGAAGTTCTACTACTTGCTGTAAATAGTCTGATATAATGAGATTTTTTTAACATTTAAAGATATATAATCTGATTAAAACAATTATCTTGCATACAGTACCAAAATAAGCTATTATTATGTATTATTTATAAATTTTATATCTATACAATATATCCGTCTCATTAAAATAAAAAGAATTGATAAAGCTTTTATATATTTAATTGAAAAATGTACAATGTATCAAGAATATATATAAAAAAATCATGGACATATCTTTTTTAATTTCTATGCTTTTCCAGTGTATATAAAAATAATCCTAAGAACCTGAAAATTTCTAATGATTTATACTAGTATTTCTAATAACTTATACTAGTATTCCTAATGATTTATACTAGTATTTCTAATAACTTATACTAGTATTTCTAATGATTTATACTAGTCATTCTAATTACTTATACTAGTATTTCTAATGATTTATGCTGTTATTTCTGATATTTTATACTAATATTTCCAATTAATTATACCAGTACTTTGATAGATATAGAGCTAAATTCATATGATATCATTTTTAAAATTCTAAAAAAAACTATAATTGATATTTATAGTATTATGTGTATCTAAATAATTGTCCTTTACTGACTCTTGTAAAAAAATTTCGAATCTCATCGCCGCTGAACGAAATAAATACTAAATAAGTTTGTTCTAATAATGAAATGTCATGGAGATGTCTGTATCTAAAATTTTGAATAATTTATATGTGTTATTTAACAAAAAAAATTGTTCTTTTCTTTCGACTATGAAATCATATAAACCATGAATACAATTTTTGAAAGGAATTGGATTTTCTACTAACAAAATAAGAGATTTCTGCAATTATTACTGAAAAGTTATTGCAAAAATCTTAATTGATTTTTCGGATCTGCGCACATGCTCCAATAAATATAACAGGTAAAAGTTATATGCTACTGCGCATAATTTTTTTTTATTTATGCGTTTCCTTACTCAGTTTTTTTTCCATCATTTTTTTTATTTTGAATATTCCTTTTTTTATGTAGAAAATGTCTGTTATCTATAAATTTTCATTGAATTTTAATACTATATTAAAATATATTTCCTAATGAATTTTTACCAATCTGTCAAGAGCAGGCAAAACTTTACAGATAAGAAATAAATAAAAAGAAATATATAATTTAATGCTATGAGCCAAATTTTTTAAAGAAAATTGTTCTAAGTACTTTGAGAAATTTTATTATAAACATAAAAATGAAATTCGAAGTTATTAATAATGTTTCGGGTGAACAAAATTAAATTTCTTATTAAATTACAAAATTAGATTCCCTTTTCTGTCTCGCTTATAGACTAAAATGTAATACAAAATTCTTAAACAAAATAATTTTTTGGATCTTATTTATGTCAGTTTATTACAGAAATTCCTTTCTTACCGAGCAGAATTGTTAGAATTTTTGAAAGAAAAAAAATGTGTTCAATCTTCTTGATGTTTATTGATACTGTCTAACATGAAACCAGACTTAAACAAGAATTTCTAGGCTTCGCGTACCATCAATATAAGTGGCAAGTTTAGCAGCGGAAAAGGAAGACTATGGATCCAAAAAGCTGAGTTCTCTGCGAAAAATATTTGGAAATCACGAATTCTTCTCAGAAAATTGCACGCATGTCTCCAGAGAAATTCAATTTTTCAATAGGCACTATGTTTTTTTCATCGTTTAAAAGCAAAAAGTGCTTATCTAAAAAGCAATATAGTCGACTCATACTTATATAAAACTCCTGACGCATTTGTAGACTATAAGAGGATACTTATATTTCGAAAATATCTATTTCATAAATACTTTTATATTTTATTAGAAATTTGCTTTATAAGATACAGAATTTTAAGATTGAACCACACAATATTAATATATTGTTAATAATTTCAAAATATTAAAAATAATAAAATTCGTTATTATATTAAATGCAATAAATGAAATTTACACGTTTATTATATATTACTTAGGATTTTACTATTTTCGATTATTATATACAATGAGCATGATTTTATCAGTTTTTAAAAGTTTTTAATGTTTAACATACTCTTTTATTTTATGTTTTGGAATTCTTGTAGATTTCTATGTATTAATTGCTAATAATAATTAATGATATGTAATAATAATTAATGGCATGTTATAATAATTATAAGGCAGTCTAATTATATGCAATTTTATACTTCTATATATTTTTGAGTAATTATGCTTCTAAAGGATAACAATTCTCATATCAGTAGCTAATGTTTCATCTTCAGAAAATATCAAAAGAAAGAAAGTAATCATTATGGTAAATAAAATAAAAACTTCATGGAAACTATGTTTTTATATAACAAAATGCACATCACCGAAAAAGCAGGATAAATGATCTCTCAAATCATTAAGAAATATTTTTTTCATCTTATTTCGTTTGAAAACTTTGATTTATTTTAAGTAAGTTATTACTTTTCTCTTTTAATAGGGGAATTCAGGTTCAGGATATTTTTTGCTTAAATTCTATCAAAAAATTTGAAAAATAATAATCATATTGTCAAATAAATCAAATAATCAAATCAAATAATCAATCAAAAATCAAATCAAATAATCAAATAGATCAAAAATAATAAATATCCCAAATCTATTTTTTTTAAATCGGTAATCAATTTATCATATTTTTTATCATTATCAAAAAGTTTAACATTTGGGATATAAAGGTAGATGATAATGCTAAATCTGTATAGAGAGATTTGAATATTCTGGTATAGTATGATATACACATTACTCTGGTGGCTTGGTGTTTATATAAACAATCTTTAAATATTGTGAAATTTCTTTTAAATTCAGATCTTCATTTATCGTTTATGAGAGCCATTAGTTAATTGGCTTTCATGAATTAATTTTGCTAAGGTTTTTAAATATTTTACGTTTTTTGTAGAAAGTTTTAATATTATTTTCTTACAGAAGCAAACTGCTATTGGCGTTCAAATTTTTATTTGAATTATAATTGTCTCTGTTGTAGACATAATAATTGGATTTCTCCTAAAATTCGTCTCAATATTCATACGGTTTATAATAATATCATAAATGGTTTAAGCTTAAGTTTAAATTAATCATTTTTTTGTGTTGAAACATGAGCAAAAATTGAATCCCGTTTCCTCGATAAATAATTAATGCGATAACTTTTAACTGAGAAAAAAATTATATTTATTTATGACAGTATTAATTTCATTAAAGAATCAAGTTTGCATACAATTCAGAATATTCATATAATTTAGTTGCATAAAATAATCATCAATGCTGTTTGAAACTTATTTCTTTTAGAGTATATCATTTATTTATCGCTGACATATTTATTTATTTAAATATATTTACTTAAAACAAACTGTAAGTTAAAACTTCATTAAACTATAAGCCTAGTGTTTGATTTGGAGTATTCCTCATAATTTAGTTGCATAGAATAATCATCAATGTTGTTTGAAACATACTTCCTTTAGAGTATATCATTTATTTGAAACTTACTTCCTTTAGAGTATATCATTTATTTATGAATACCATATGCATGTAAAACAAGTAACAGATTAAAATTTCGTTAAATGATCAAATAGGCCTTTAATTTCATCATAACGTATTAATATAGAATGTTCAACAATGAGGTTTAAAACGCATTTCTTTTAAAATATATCATTTATTTATGTCTAATATCTGCTTATAAAACTAGTTACAGCTTAAAATTTCATGATTTTAACAAATTAAAGATACAATTTAGAATATTCATCATGGCATAATAACGTAGAATATTCATTAATAGAATTTAAAATAATTTATTTTAAAATATGTCATTTAAGCGTGTATTCAATAATTTCATATACAGTTTTTAATAAATAAGTCTAATGGTACCCCATTACTTTTCCTTTGATGTCAACTTTAACTTCTTTTGCCATAAAAACAGAAAAGAATCGAAGTGAAACTGCACAATCATCAAAACCTTCCAAAGTATATCTTCAACTTTACAACTCAAGTTGAATGATTTATATAATTGCTTATTCCGCTGTAATTTTATGAAGAAGAATAAAATACCAAAGAAGAATAAAGCTACAAAATTTAAACCTAATTTCACTCAACTCTCGAGCTATGACAATATCAAACCATCTCTACTCCTATATCGCTTCTTCCCTAAGCCTCCTTCGCAAGCCTCATAAAAACCTTAAAAGAAAATGCGCTGCTTTATTTTTGCTTATTTATATACCGTTTGCACCCAAAAAAATTATTCTTTAAACTACGTTATAAAACTTTATGGGCAGAGAAATAAAGATAATCGAGATCTATCGATATTTTCCCTTGGGATGGAAAGTTTGATACATGGCACTTTTCATACTGCCATTGTCATTTGTTTTTCGCGATGGATAAAAGGGAAGATAAAAATGTATCAAGCGCATCTGATTAATATAGCTCCTATCATTCAATTCCCAGCAGAATAAATTTTCATAAAGAATATATTTAGCTCAAGAAATATTGATAGTCCATTGATTTTCACCCAGTAAGGATCCAATGGCTGTTTACTTTAGGTATTGTTTTTTATTCGCTAGCGCTATTCAGCAGAGTTCTGCTCGATATGATAATTCGTAATAACTTATTTTAGAGAGAGGTTAAAAGCGTTTATTAAATTTTTTTGTGAACATTCACTTTTTTATTAAAAGATTTATTCTCTAGTGCTCGTCAAGATACTCAATATGTTAAATTGCCATAACATAATTTTCAGAAAAATTAAAAGCGTTTATTAAACTTTATTGTAAATATTAATATTTTTATCAAAAGATCTTTCCTATTTAAAGAGAAAGATCATAACTTTATATTTTAAAATAACTGAAATGATTAATATTTCCTTTTACTTAGCATATTTTCATTAAAATTTTAGCAGCAACTAATGTTTCATTAATAATTCTTACATTTAATAAAAATAAATATCGGTAATAATTTATTAAAAGCACAATAGTTTTTATCATGAAAATAGTTTTCAAATTTTTTTTATTGTTATAAATATTTAATGCCTTGTCTTTCTATTATTTCAAACCATGAGTTTAACATTTTTACAATTTTTGGTATCTGCTTTATTTATTTTATTGTCTTTTAATGGGAATTGAATTACGAAACCTTATTGCCTATATGCGTTGAATATTTAATACAATAAGAGAATATTAATGGATTAAACAGAAGTTCCCACCCCCCAAAAAATACTTTTATTTTTACTTTCAAGCCACCAACTAAATTTATTTTAACAAATCATTAAAATTAGAATATCTGTAAGTACTTCTAAAATAAATAACGCTTCAAAAAATTATTCTAATTTCTTTGAGTTAAATTATTATTATTATTTCACGTTTATTATCATTACTTTCTTCTTAGAATTATGTTTTGAAAGCGTTTTAGGCAAAAAAAAATTTAAAAAAAAGGTATATTATCCACTGATTCAAATTATTTTGAAATTGTTTTACTTTTTTCTTGTTTTATATATACATAAATATATATGTAAGGAAGCATGGGAAAATTCAATCTTAAAGTATTTTTTATTAAATTCTTTGTTTTCGAATATCTCACTAAAAAGTTCTGTTAATAAATTTAACAAAACTTAACAATCGTATATATGAAAGAATCCAATTATTAAAAATAAATTTCGGAAGCATTTTTACAATGAATGACTAGATTTTGCATTTGAATCTTTTGAATTTTGTTTTCTAGTTTCATTAAAATATTATACTGCTCTTTTACTTATTTATCACTATTTTTTCTAGTTGGAACCATTAAGCAATGTATTAAAGTGTTCTTTTTAGTGGCTCCAGATAATTATAGCTTTTCAAAAAATAATTTGCAAGAATATTATTTTTTTATTAAATTTTAAGAAATGATGTGTAATATTTATTTCATTTGACAGTTTTTTTTTTTTTTTTGATTTTTGAGGAATTTTTGTGAAAAAAGGCATTTAATAACGCAATCTGTTTGCTTGGATAAATATAAGTTAAGATAATTTCGTTAGAATACAAAAAAGTTGAAGTTCCGAAATGTATTATCTACTTATTATCTAATACTTCCTTTAGAATAACGTAGTACCGTAGTACTTAGAATTAATAAATTTATTTTGTTATTAAATTTTCTCTGCACCGGTTTTCTGGCACAAAGGTAACGCGTCTTCCTCGTGTTCTTGGAGTCCCGGTTCGGGCATGGTTGCTCTTCTGTGTGCTATCTGTGAGATGTGTGACTCTGCCCAGTATAAAAAGGGGCTGTGCAAGCGAATTTGATGGGTGTGTAGCTAAAATCGTACTCCTTCTTTGATAGATTCATTCTAATCGCATCTATTTGAAGTAATATTTTTAAAGATTAAACATATTTTTCAAGTTCCAATCATTACTATTAAAAAGTTGTTAGGAATTATGTTATTCAAAAATTTCTTATTTGAAATTTGACGAATCTCAAAATTAAAAATCACGAATTCAAATTCGTTTCAGATGTCCCAAAATAAATAAATATTAAAAAAAAAAAACAATTTTTAAATAATGATGGTTGTGTTAAAAATGCTTTGAGTTAGAAGGATGAATTTGGAATATGAATTTAATCCTTAAAAGTTATTAATTTCCATGAAATTTTTATTGAATTTCATTCAGAGAAAATACATTTGTCCGCCATTCAAAGTACAGTTGAACACTAATATTAGAAAAAATAAAGCGCTTTGGGCGGGCACAAAATTTGGTTGACAGATTAAGTGTCTACAACATAGATTCTTTCAAATATGGACCCAATTTCATCAAGAGATTGTCTCTTATATTCTGGATTGTACTTTTACACGCATATAAAGGCGTTAGTTCAAAATATAAGATGTGATCTTATGATTATATTTACATTTTTATGTTAATTTTAATATCAATAGGTAGGGAAAAAAGCACATAAAACATGTTCCTGATAGTTATGTTTTCATTTCATGTCAACGGTTACTAACCAAAATATTTTTCAAATATGTATTAAAAGATTCATTGATAACGATAGATTCATGACAAAAATCGATCTTGGGAAGCAATTGTTTTCCAATGACATGCAGTCTTAGCTAAGTTGTAGTTTTCTACCGTACTTTAAAGAATTCAACTGTCATATGTGGGACTTAAAATAAAAAGCAGAACATTTCTGGTTTTCAGTCTTTTACATTGTAGTGATTAAAGGACGCGATACGAAACCGAGACGATAGAACCAGTAGCGGAGTAACTTGACCACTATACCAAAAAGTCGACTTCAGTATCGTAGATGTTATCTGGTTTATAATGCTATCGCTACAGTACTCCCCCAACATTGAGTCGGCTGTGAACTGAGCAATTTGTATTGCGCCAAGCGTTATGGCGAGTTACTGCTTGCTTACGTCAAATGAGTCTGACGATTTTTGGTTTGTTTGCTTGCTTGCGTCAAGTGAGTCTGCCCATTTTGATGCGTGTAGCTGGAGCCACTTATGTTGTGGCAGGTTGCGTTGTCAAGGTCACCAATGTAGCTATTGAAGGTCGCGATACGAACCCGCGACGCTACGGCTAGTAGCCGAGTAGCACGACCACAATACCAAAAAGTCGACTTCGGTAACGTAGATGCTATCTGACTTATAAGGCAAGCTCTACACCATGGTTCAGAATTTTACCCGAAGTAGAGAGGGTTAATATTTTTGTTAGAGAATGTGCAAAAAAAAAAAAGAACTCTGAAGACTATTTTTGTTGGTCTGTTTCAAAAACGAATGATTTCTAATATTGTACAGCCAAACAAATGCTCACCTTTTACAATCTGCTTAGCATTATTCTCAGTTAAATTAGTATTTTTTTTGTGGTGATAGCTCGTAAGTCAACAAATTCCAGAAACAAGTAATTATTTTTCTCTAGAGGCTGTGTTACTTGGCTACAAACCCTAATGTTGCGAGTTCGAGCTTATCGCACTTCAACCATTCTCCACAATGTTGATCCAAGATCTAGAAAAAGAAACCTTTGTACATCTGTTTTGGCGTCTTCTGTCAGCCGAAAAAGTTGTCAGGTGCATTAAATACAGCAACTAAAAGCATCACTTTCAACGGCACATACACCTCATGCAATCTCTAAAATTGTTCGTCTCATCACTGACTCACTGGTTGGAGAGTATGTGATGATAGCTCATAAGTCAGATAATAACTTCAAAACATAAGTAGTTACTTTTGTCTAATGGCTATGTTTTTGGTTACTAACCCTAACGGTGCGAGTTAGGTCCCATCGAGCTTCAGCCAATCCCCACAATCTATGATAGTTCTTTATTTTCTTTGCGGATATGATCATTATAAGTTGAGTTCAAAATGCAACTTTCTTTCAAATTTGTAATAACGAGTATATTTATAAAATATTTTAACCACCAGAATCTTAAGAAAAAAATTATTTCCAAATTGAAAGCGTCACGATTCTTATGGTGTTTTCAGGAGCCTTCTTTGAGAATGGCAATAATGAGTATACTTGGAAATTGTTTTAACTTCTGGAATCTGAAAAATAATTTTATGCCCATATCAAAAGCTCCAAGATGCTTATGACATAATTTACCAGATGGCACCAACAGAAGCATAAAAAAACATCTACGAAATCCTAAATAGAAATAATTAAAATTAATTCTTAAGTGTATCACGTCCTGCTTTTATTATGCTTTCGACTCGCTTAGCGTCTGATAATGTTTTTCTCCACATCCTAGGGCATAATTAGAGAAGCGAGTTTACCAACTTGATACAAAACGTACTTGTTAAGAAGAGAATAAAATATGAGAACGCATTTGTCAAATGAAACCATTACCTTTCTACCCTCCTGCGAATGACATAAATAATTATCTTCATTTAATTGAATCTTCCATTCCGGCGCAAGCTAAATACGACTCTCCAAACGCCAGCAATAATTACGGGGCTTTGCAACTTTAACTCCTCAAATTACAAGCCAGGTTTCAATTTGAATTAGAATCTTTGTTTGCTTTTCCTTTGAGAAGTGGTTCAAAAGAGAGGGAATGAGAGACAATTATACCCGTTTTTGTTTGCGTTTCCGGATGAATAGACAAGAAAAACGTTTGATTAAATACAAAACCGAGCTCTTTGAGGAGCTCTTCAGATGAAAATAATAAGGAAGATTTCATCGATTGAAAAGGTAGAGGAAGTTTTTGTGACTCTCGTTGGAGATGTGTTTTCCTTGAAATATGGATTCACTAATAAATTTGCTTGCTATTCCTCTTAAACTTCTGGCATTGAAAATATAAGTTAAAAAGCTTGGAAAATAATACTATTTAAAAAAGCAGTGAAATTTTGATTTGAAAAAAAAATTATGTTTATAAAATTTTGATGCCTACTAAGGGGATTTTTTTTTTGATAATATTATTTGTTAAAATATTGCTGTATTTGTCAACTGTTTTTATAATTATTTTTTTTAATTCAAGAAGATAAAATTTATCCTTTTTTATTGTATGACTATTTCTTTCCATAGTTAAATCATTAAAATGATTAATCCAATAGTAATTTTTTAGCCATCCGAAAGTAACCATCCTGTTATTATTTTGTTTTATTGCGATAAACTGCTAATGATAAGAATGATGATAAGTTGATGATAAGAAAGATTTCACCGATTGAAGGAGTAGAGGACAACCGTTTTTGTGACTAATATTGAAAAGTAGAGATGTGTTTTCCTTGAAACAGGTGAACAGTTACGTGTCCGTTTGATGACCATTTAAACTTAGAATATGAAAAACATAAACTAAACTCGGAAAATAATATTAATAATGTAGCAGAGTTTTGATTTAAAAAAAAATGTTTTAAGATTATGATATTCAGAAGCCTATTACGGAGCTTATAAATATTATTGGTTTTTAAAAAAATTACCAAATTTATTCATTTTTATTGTATGGCTAGTTTTGTGTAGAATTAAAATTTCAAAGTATTTACAATTTTCCTATTAATCAGTAATGTTGAATCAGTTAATCTTAGAAGATAGAAAAGGTATTAGATAAAGCTCGGAAAACAATATTATTTATAATCTAGCAAATTTTTGATTTTTTTAAATGTTTAATATTTAGATGCATGCTAAATATTTGTTAATGTTATTCGTTGTTAAAATATTCATATATTTGGCAACTATTTTCATGATTATTCTTTTTAGTTAGTAGAAGATAAAATTTAGCTCTTTTTTGTTGCATGGCTATTTCGGTGCAATATTAAATTGTGAAGATATTTTGCCTTTTTGCTTTTTTAGCTAAAATAAAATAAAATAAATAATTATATTGTCAATTACTTTGATTTACTTTAATTTTATTTTAACAAGCGATGATTTTTTTTCTTTGTAAACAGAAATAAAAAAAAATAGTACCAAATAAAAACGGAAACACAAAACTGAAAATGTATTGTATAAAACGAAGGCTATTTTGTTTATTTATATTTTTTCCGTATTTACCGTTTCTGCATTAAAAAAATTTCGCAAGGAAGAAAATAATTTTTTTAAATACAATTTCTCCATTGAAGCTTCATTTTCTTTTTTCAAAAAGGTATGTATAAGAACTAAAGATTTTTTATATCTTTCTTTTATTAGATCATTTTTTTTTCGTTTTCTATTGCTACTATTGAAATTGAGTTTTCCCTTAAAATTGAGACAAGTTAGGAATTTAGGAATTTATTACTTGTAATTACGAATATATATGTAGCTATATATCGAGACTAAAGAAACTAATTAAAAAATAATACTTCTTTATCTAGAAATT
>JAOUZG010035502.1:1959525-1973990 GCA_026289955.1 Argiope argentata | reverse complement strand
CATATCTGGGATAAGAATAATAGAATACATATATGGGATAAGAATAATAGAATACATATATGGGATAAGGATAAATTGCAAATACGGGCTGAAATTGTCTAGAA
Organism: Argiope argentata; assembly: GCA_026289955.1. Classification (NCBI taxonomy): domain Eukaryota; kingdom Metazoa; phylum Arthropoda; class Arachnida; order Araneae; family Araneidae; genus Argiope; species Argiope argentata. The sequence goes on along the minus strand of JAOUZG010035502.1, from coordinate 1,973,886 downwards.
TAAATTATAGTTTCATAACTTATTAGCATAAATACCAGATCCATGTTATGCATGATGAGAGGCGTTTTTGAACAATAACTCTTTTGAGACTGCAATTATTATATTATAAGCTACCTCAGGGGACTAGTTTCTCATACGCTTTATTGATTTTTAGGCTGTTAAATAATTATTTTGGCATGCAATTAAAAAACTCATGACACATTTCTAATTGAAACTGCTGAAAAGAAATATTAATTCCACTGAATCAGTTTACTGCAAATCAAAAAGTGTACATATTACTAAATGAAAGTGAAAGTGAAATATTTTACTATTAATTACTGATCGGGAAAAAAAACGATAAAGAAAGTTGCGATGGATGAGTTTGAATTCATTCCTATTATTTAAAACCGTTTTTATGGATAGGGTATAAAAAAGAGTTGTTATTAATGGCACTTTGCATGACCACCGACAGTTATCTATATTCGATCAAATTCATTTAAGCCGAGTGAGCATGTCTTGTCTTTTCAATTGCATCAATTAGGGCCTAGAGTACGACTTAGCTACTGCATGCATCCCGTTCGCTTGCACAGCCCCTTTTTATAGGGGACACATTCACACACCTCATAGATAGAGCGCAGAAGAAACACAACCAGGTCAAAACCGGTACTCGAACCCGAGAAGCCCAAATCACATGGAAGATGCCCTTCCCCCATGCCATAATGTGAGCATGAAATCGGTTTAAAAATATTAAGGGAATTAATATGCAGCAATGGATTGATATCATTAAAAATCTAATTGTTTGAGTCTTTAGAGATTGCTCTTGAAAGAAATTTTGTAACATATAAACAGTAATTTCTATAGGCAAGTCATAATTATTACTCATCTGGCAACTGTTAAACTCATTTTCGCTCTATATTGAACTTTCTGTTTGATACATTATTTCGCGAATTTTTTTCAAGCTTTCTCTCTTTTAAACTGAAATTACTTTTCAATGGCATGAAGAATCATCCTCAGGATATTTCTAATCATATTTTCATTTCCATTAATTAGCCAAATTAAACGTTGGATTCAATGTAGCTAGGGAATCAATCAATTTAGACGTATTTCCATAGCGTCTTTTGCTTCATAGAAAAATCAATCAATAATGACAATCTTTGGCACTAATGCCTTGATTTGATACTCTGGCGTGTAAGGGTTTTTGAATAATTTTAGTTAATTTTTCTCTGAAATACAGAATTTTGGACAAAACAATGTAACTATAGTTTCAACCTAGACCTTTAATCATAAAAAACATCGTGGTATCCTTTCTTGCATTGATTTAAAACAAGATCAAAATACAGTTAAGGTATCAAAAATCAGATATAAAATGTTATAAAGAAAGCATTATTAAGCCACCTCCATTTTTTTTTCTGTTGTACTTTTGATTCTGACATGGAAATATAAATTGCAATTGCGATTTGTCGGGTTTTGTATTATATAATAATTTTGAATTAAATTAATCTCAAAGCGAAGATGATATTGTAGAATGTAGCAATTGTAATTTTGAAGCACATGCTTATTATTTTGATTTTTTTTCGTTTTAGATGAATTAATAATTTCAATTAAAACAAAACTAAAACTAGAATATGCAATCAAAATGTTTAAAAATTAAATTTATACTATATGAGAATGGGAAAGAAGATTACTTCTTGTTAAAATAACACCATCACTATTAATTTTCCAAACCATTTGACCCAGTTGTTATATAATTTAGCATTTAAAATGTTATACAACGTGTCTCATATAATTACAAAACGCGTATTTACTTTTTACAGCATTCTTAAATCATTCGCTTACTAAATGTTGTTTAAAGAACAATGCTTATATCTTTGATTTAATTAAGAGGAACGCAAGTTACTATGTAATGAACATTTAGGATGTGCTCTCTTAGAAACGTTTGGTTAATTGTTTTAAGACTAAAATATCTTAGGTTACAGTAAATAAAAAAATGGCTGGTTCAGTTTAAACAGTTTCTGGTTTCCAGCAAATGATGTCGAAATTAAAAGTCATTTATTAAATTACGCTTGCAAAGTTAGACTATTTCTTTAATTAGTATTTCAAATGAGAAAGTGGCGTATCATAATTAAAATTGTAAGGATAGCAACAGTACTGATAAGATAAAAGGTTGTAAGTTAGAATTACTTTTAAAATTTGTAAAAGTTACACAATTAAAAGTATTTAGTTATATAAGTAGGCGGTTGATGTTATTCAAGATTCTAATAAATTTCTGAAAAGAGTGGGTATTATGTACTTAACATTTAAATATGGTTTATTTTTATTTTTAAACTTCATCTCGTTATCATTTCATCTTTGAAAATTGATTTAGTTATATTATCAGTGAACATCTAATTGATAAACATATGCATTAAAGTTTCAGTATTGTTGTCCTGTTATTTTAGAATTCAAATTAAGTATGAAGCTTAAGACAAGAATAGGCGGAGAAAAATATGCGGAGAAATTTCTTAAAGGACTTGAAAAATGCTTCATTATTGAAAAGGTATTTTGAATTATACTTTCTAGCTTAAGGGTAGCGCGCTTTCCTCTTGATTCAGGCATCCCAGGTTCAAGTTCTGGTTTGGGCATAGTTGTTCTTTAGATTGATTTATATCTGTGAGGTGTGAGAAAGAATTTCCCCTCCACCTGTAAAAAGGGTATATGCAAGCGAATGTGTGTGTGTGTCATCTTCATAGGAGCTAGAAACAAACCTCTACCCTTTGGTTCTCATGAACCTTTATATTTATTCTGCAGATAAGTCTATGACAAGCATCATAAGTACAAACAGCATGCGTTATCTGAACAATTAAGTTATTTAACGAAGAGGAGAGTCTATAAAATATATAAGCCTTTTAATCGTTTAGTATTGCTTTTTGTGGCACCTCATAACTGGCAGCCAATGCAAAAGATATGTATTATGAGACTGCCTCATATCCAGCCAGGGTGAGATTGAAAAGTATGAGTACACCTTTAGTCAGAGATGTAAACATAACATGCCCAAAAGTTTTTAATTGTTTTGGTTTTAAATTAAAATCTTTAATAAAACTTCTAATTTCTTTGCATAACCATACACTTTAAGGTACTTAGGGCGCTAGCCTCATAAGCCAGATAACATCTACGATACAAAAGTCGACTTTTGCATTATGATCATGTCACTCGACTACTTTCCCTAGCGTCACAGGTTCGTATCGCGACCTTCAATCGGTACATTGGTGACCTTGGCAACGCAAACTCCTGAAACAGTCGTGGTGACATATACCAGCAGCAAAAGCAAACAAACTTGCTAACTGCACTTCCAGCAAGCAAGCAAAAGTTAAGTCGTCAGAGATACTTGTCGCAAGCAAGCAAGCTAAAGCAAAGTCTTCAGACTCATTTGACGCAAACAAGTACCATCATAAAGCTTGGTGCTATAAAAATTGTTCAATCCTCCGCCGACTCACTGATGGGTAAGTAATGTGGCGCTAGCTTCATAAGCCAGATAACATCTACGGTACAGAAGTCGACTTTTGTATTACGATCACGTTACTCGGTTACAGGACCTAGCGTCGCAAGTGACCTTCAATCGGTACATACTGATATGAAAAGTGGAAAAAACAATTAATATAAAGGGGTTAAGAAGTTTTGGAAACATTTCGCATGATGTAAAAATTCCGTTTAAGAAACGGAAACATATATATCAGTCTATGGTAATGTTTTTCGAGATTAATTTACAAGGATTGATATTTTTAGAATGCCTCTCTTCTTTCGAATTATTATTGATCAAACCTTCTTTCATATCAATTTCTACTTTATTATTTTTTCACCCTTTTCTTGTAACAAACACTTAGAAAAAAGGAAAATACTTCCATAAGATCAGTAATCAGAACTAAACTAAATCATTATTTGAAGCAAATAACATAAATACATAAACATTTTTGAGGTAAACTAAAGAAAATTGGATTGTAAAAAATGAAACACGATAATAACACATAAGTTAGGAAGCATGAAATTATTTTTTATTATTTTTTAAAATAAAATAAAGAAAAAAATGAAACTGCCTTAAAATGCTATTTCAGTCAGATGAAAATTGAATAGCCTTACCTGAAATAGGAGCACTAGGGAGAGCACTCAGTTCCCAAGATAATTTAATGGCGGTTGAAGTCGCATAGTACGTTTTTATTACTGGAATCCCAGGCGGATCTACAAAATGAAATCAGAAATGATTGGATAATCTTTCTTGCGTTTTCAAAGGGAATACATTTATCTATCTTGTTTGATTATTGAAATAAAATATGTACTCCAAATTACAGAAAAAAATGAAATTAGTTTTTTTTAATGACAATTTTTTGCAATCGTAGCATATAATTCATATTTATTTAACTTAGCAAAGAATAAAGCGATTACAAAAAATCAAGTGCATGTGTTTGAAAGCATAAAATAAACTAAACAAAGATAGCTACTAGAGCTCTAAACGAGATGACGCTGATTTAATTCTGAATTATTAAAAAAGTACAATTGTTCTTTTTTTAATGGAATCTCAAGGCCCAAAAAGTCAATGTGTTTTTACAAAATTAATATTTTGATTTTCCTTTGAGACATTAAATACCTCTTAAAAGTTTATCAAATGCTTTTTTTGCGGCTAAGCCTATATATTAAGAACAATTTTTTTAACCAGTAATTTCGACGAAAATATCACTGTTACTGGAAGTTATTGTATATGAGGTAAAATCCAATGACTGTAATACAGATTGATATTAAAATTATATTCTAATATTTACAGTATTTTGAGAAATATGATTAGTAAGAATGGGCTTATAATATCATTAAAGAATAAATATAAGCCGCCCTTTAAAAAAGTTTGATAATTAAAACTGAGAGAGATTCCCAAAGAAAAAAAAACCCAAGCAATAATCTACTAAGAGAAAAATTATTTATTTAAAAGTAAGAAATTGTAAACAAATTGGAAGATGACGTCATTTCATAGAAACGACAAAACAAAAAGCAATTCATAGAAGCTTTAATTAAATATTTCAAACAATACAGGCAAAACAAACCTCAAATGACATGGGTCAGGTGACTCACTATCTACCTATGAAAAAACGAAAAATTCTTGCCTAAGGTTTTTTTTTTTTTGATACCACAAAATTCCATAAGCAAAACAGCTTCATATTCTCACATGATAAACTATATTAAGTTAGCTTGGTAAAATAATTTAAATTCAAGCCCATAATCACGAGTTCCAGTTCCAATATCGTCCCTTCATTGATTAATATTTTATAAACCAAGAGATGGTCAATAATTTAGAGATAAATATTATAAAAAATGCAAAAAATATATTGATACCGAAAATAATACTTAAAAACACAAATAAGAACTCATATATAAAGCGAAATTTCATCATATAAAAAGTCTGAAGAAGTTTAAGTTGTTTCTCTCTATAATTAAAAGCATGCATTTTTGTACGCTATATCAAATTTATCTAATTCATTTGATCACAATTCAAATTTTAAAAGTGTTTAATCAAATAACTTGTGGGCTTTCAAAACTTATCTGCAATTTAATTAATCAGTTGTAATTATCGTTGTAAAAATATGAATAAGAGAGTTTTTAATAGGGTTTATGATGATTTAGTTTATTTAAAGTGCAACATTGGTTTCATTTCATCCACTCACATATTAATTTTAATGAAATAGATGTGGTTGTTATCGATACAACTTCGACTGAGATAACCATCCATAAGTGGACCACCTTGAAAAATCATTCTTATTTCTAGAGACATTATAAAAACATAAATTTAATTTGAAATCTTCTACAAAAAATTAGTCCACTTAAAAAAGAAAAGCAACACATTCAGGAACCAAATTCAGATCAGATTAGCCCTAAAAGTATGTCTATGACGCATAACTTTAAATGAATTCACATGAAATCCAAGATTTCCATTTAATAAGTCTCAATAGATATTTCAAATAACGAAATTTACAATGTTTTTATTTTTATACTTAATAATTCTCTGTAACTGATAAATAATATTATAAAACTTGCCATTTTGCAGCAACCTTCTAACGCATAAGTATTGAACTATTTAATTCTTTATTAATTTTTGATAATTTTTCGATAGTGAAATTACTCTAGGAAATTAAAAATACAAATATTACTGTCTAATTACATAGTTATTGGTATTTTTAAATATTTTCTTTCTATCAGCAGCAGCATCTGTTTTATGAAATTATTCGAAACATGGTATTGCTTTTAATATACAGAAGAATACATTTACGTCTTTTTAATATCTAATTATACTACTAGGATACAAGGAATTTTAAAAATCAACTTTAAAAAATAGTTTCATGCAACCTTACAAAAACTAATAAATAATAAACTTCTTGAATTTTAAATCTGAAAGAAACAAAATATTAAATACACGATGAAAAACGCGAAGTGGAATTCACTATCAAAAGACCTATACATTGATTAAATAAATTTTGTTTTTCTTTATTTAAATAGAAAAAAGAAATCGTTTCATTATAGTAAAAATCGTTTAATATAGTAAAATATTAATACATTTTTAATATCTGTCTTGTATGTAAAATTAAAGATAATTTCATTTTTATTCTAATATAGGTATCTAACTTTTTTAGAGAATTTGAGATACGTTACTCAATCAAGACGGGATTGAACGACGAAGACGAACAACAGCTTCCTGTTATCTTGGAACTTAATATTCATGCTTCAAAATATAAAATAAAAAATTAGGAAACTAATACCCAGACTTTGAATTTCAACTATTTTTGCTTTTATAGCGTGGAAAGAAAAAAACTAAATCAAAATGTAATAAGACGGATCAAGTATGTTTCAAATATTTCATATGTAAGGGATCCTCTTACCCCCCCCCCCCTGCTATATCGGATTTCTTTAGATCAAGATTGGATTCTCTGTTATTAAAATAAATCTGGAACCTCATTTTTACAGCAGCTAAAAAATATAATCTAAGAAATTTTGATTGAAATTCGTAAATGGTTATTTCGTAAAGATAGATGGAATTTTATTACATTAAATGTCATATAGCTTTGAAATAATATCGAAATTTGTTTTATAATTACTTTTGCACCAAATTTCTCAGCAGAAGAGTTATGTTTGCCGTATTAGAAATTTAAATAACTAAGTAAGACACAAAAGAATTGGAGGATTACAGTTTTTGCCTGCATTATTTATTGTTATACTTGCCTATAAATTTTAAATTAATAAAAATCATTGACATTTTTTAATAAATCATAGTTATAGTTACATATTTTTCTTAAAACTTTTGAAAAGTAATATTGAATGTGCATCAATGAAGCTTCATTTTGTTGAAATATCATATTTGGTACGGGAATATACGGGTATACGGGTTGTATTGGTGAACGTGATATATTCAAAGCACAAATATAAAGAAAGGAAAGATGCTAAAGGAATAAAATTTTGTGAACAGTTTCAATATTTAAAAAGTAGATTTTAACAAAATTTTTAATTAATTTTTTCATAACTCTTATAATTTTTCCCTCGATGTGTGTACCAATATGTTTACTACAGGGCTTACAGATGCAAGTCACTTCACAATTGATAGTACAGTAAATTTCAAATATAAAGACGTAAGCGAATTGCAACGGAGTTTGGGTGAGGATGGGAGTAAACACACAAATGCAAAGAAAAAAGAAACAAAATTGCTCACATACTAACATAAACACACAGTACATGATATAATACAATCGAAAAAGCCTGATCGCATAAAAATAAAATATTCAAAATGCAAATACTAAAAAATATATCCAAATATATGTAGGAAAACAAACTAAAATAAAATTTAAATAATATGGGGAAAATACTATTGATATATGCAAAAAAGGAAATGAAAGATGATTTATTCTGAACAAAGTCAGAAAAATGAGAATGCCGAGCTATATAGTTCTTTAGAAGGCATTTCCTGAATTTGCATTTTTCGGGAATAAATTTGATGGTATTTTCCCAAGCATGTAAACATGAAAGCTCAAAAACGAAAAGGTTTAAATAAATTACATTTAGTATTTGATCTTTGATTGGGTGATTTCTTTTTCACAAGATTATTTTTTGACACTGACCAACAAACGAATTTTTGCAACCAAACATATGAAGCAGACAACATCATTGTTACGACATCATTAATTGAAAAACTGGGGTTCTGAGCAATTTTTTTCAGCGAATTAAAATAAAATAACACATCTTATCATTTCTTTTTATTCTTAATCTATGAATGAGTGATATGATTATTGCATTCGTATGACTTCCTAATACACCAATCTAACCTTTTCTTTTACTGTAAATGTATTACTTATATCTGTTTTTGTTTTCTTAGGTTCCAAAGATGCTAGTTTAGGCAAGCGATGGATTCAGCTATTGCAGCAATAAAACGCTGTAATTGGTAAGATTAGCTTAATGGCTGAAATAAACCATTTTTATTGGGTAAATGGTCATGAGCAATCAAAGTATAGGTCCATTCACCGATATATATGGTTTACTTTGCGTTACAACAAAATAAATTATAAGAATAAAGTAATCCTCACATAAAACTCTTTGAAGTTTATTTACAAATAACTGAAGATATTACATGGCATTTTAGAACCATATAATGGAATTGTTTTAATTATTTCTTAGTTGATATTAAACATCGGATTCTAATACCGTAGTTCCATTGTCATCGATTGATTTCATAAGTATTTAATGTTTAACAACGAAAGAATATTCAAATTAATTATTTTTATGATATCAGAACATAAAGCTATGTTTAGGAGGAAGTTTTTGGCTTCCACAAAACTCAGTAGTCGAAAAATAAAAATAAATTATCTGCACGAGAATCAAAAAATCAGCTTTTAAAAAAGTGTTACCATTACCTTTACAAAAGCTGTGATTTTTTTTAAAAAAAATAAGCTAATGACTACGGTAAATACAACCTAGAAAAATGTAATTTTGAGCACGTGATTATATAAAAGGAAGTAAATAGGAAATGTGATTTTAAAGAATAAATATGAGACAAAGTTTTTTTTTTTTTTTGGATCGTTTGCGATATTAAAGTGACTCATTCAATGAAACAATAAAAATGAATACAAAATATTATTTAACTCGCTCGAGCACGTGGCGCTTGGCCTTTCAAGAAATGATGTTCTGTCATGATACACTGAAATAGGCTTAACAGATGTCCTTTTAATCTTTATTTTCATTATTATGTTCATATGGCATATTAGCTCTATGCTCGTATCTTCGATTAAGACTTTTTTAACTCAGAAAAATATATTAATTATTTAATTTAATACCTAGGTTAATTTGATATATAAAATTATTGGAGATATTTCTTCCTTAAAATCATTACCATCACTTCTTTCAGCTAATATTATTTTTGTCATTTATTAATTTTTACTTTCCTCTTATTTTTATCACTTTTCGTTTTTCTGAAGATTAGATACTTGGCACTTTCCTTCTGCATTTAGTAGTTTTAGTAATTTATCATTACTTTTTAAAGTAAAGCGTATCAATGGCATTCTATCGTTCAAAAAAAAGTAAGTAGCAATTTCATCATATAGTAATAACTCTGCGACCGTAAAAACCACATCATATTTTTCTTTCACATTTTTAAATACTTGTTCATTTGGTGTGAGATATGATCTTTTTAAAGGGTGAAGCTTTTTAATTAAAGTCTTTGATTAATAAAACTAATATCAACTTATTTCTATTTTCCTGATTCTTCCTTTGCTAATGGGAGAAAAAGTTTAAAAAAATGAGTTTTGGAGGACATTTCACCTTTAAGAAAATTGATATAAAAAAAAAGGAATTGAAATTTTTTATCCCAAATTTCATGTTATCATATGAGATCATTAATATTTTTTTAAGTTATCGTCTATATTGATTTCTGTCATAAACCAGTAAAACCGTTTTAAAACAGTCATGGAACCAGATTACGCATGCGTCGATATTTAGAAAGCCATTCCCCCCCCATCTCAATATTTTTTTCCCTTCCTAAAATCAGATTTAAACTGCTTTGTAATGATCATGCATCTATTGTGTAGAACAATCATTAACTTTTAGAAAAGACTTTTTTGAATCTCAAAATCCTTTGAGCTCTAAAACTATTTTTGCTAGTTAGAATATATATATTACTCCGTTATTTTCATCTAAGAATTTCTTTGAATGATAACATTTTAAGACCCTGCCCTTTATTGGCCAAACTGGATAATCGGGCACATAACGGACATTCGGAGTTCTGCCGAAATTTCATCAAGTTCTGACTTTTTTGAAGACGTAAGGTCCGCCAACTGTGGCAACTCTGCTCACCTCTATTAGGAACCCCGCTTGTCTAACGTGGAGGGAAGGGAGGGTGAAGAGATGTTGACCTGAGACTGACGAGGCGAATGAGGCTGTAATATTTTTATGATTCCTCACGCATTTTTTGTGTCCTGTTTTCCCGTATTTACAAGTAAATAAAAATGTCGGACTAAAATTGGAAGTGATCATTGTCTCTACCGTTCACAATAAAGAAATCCTTCACAAAAAAAGGGATTTTACAGGAGATATGTCACCAAAAGTGACATTTTTTTTATTCTCATCTAATAATCCTAATAGTGGAAAATCTATGCATCGAAGCAAAAAAACGCCAATTCTCTTTCAGTGTATTTTGTGGTTTCAAAGACTCCCCATGCAACCCCTTTCTCCCTAAAAATTTTTTATTCTAAGTTCTGCTAGAATGATGCTAATTTAAAGTTCTGTTATGTTTTAAAATAAAAAACTCCACAATATGGTGCAATAACGAGTAAGTCTATAAAGCAAATTCAAAAGTTTTTGTTCTAGAAAGAAAATATTTCTTATAGTATAATAGACTATTGAAATAATCTTGCAGATAAAATTATCGTTGCATTATTATTCAATTAAATTATTCAGTTAATGCTTATTTTTAAATCAATATCTCCACCAAATTTAAATAAATTAAATATTTAATAAATTATTTGAATAAATCATAAATACAAAAAGATTAAAATGAAATATGCTTTGCATCTTTCAATGCATCATGCTAGAACATCATTTCTTAAACAGTCAATTATCACGTGGTCGTGCAAGTTAAATTATATTTTTATTCGTTTTAATTGTTTCATTGAATGAGTCACTTTAGTATTGCCAACGATCCAAAAAAACTTTGTCTCGCCTTTATTGTTTAAAAAAATATATCACATTTCCTATTTATTTATTTCATATAACCACGTGCACAAGATAACAGTTTGTATTTGCTTTTGTCATTAACATATTTTTTTAAAATCAGATTTTTAAAAGCGATGGTAACGCGTTATTAAAAGCTGATTTTTTGAGATTTTGTCGATAGTAAAATTTCAATTTTTCGCCTACGTTTATTATTATTATTATTATTAGCCTACGAAATTTTGTTGATGCCACAAATCTCATTTCCAAAATAAAATCATGCCCTTACATGATAATAACATTTGAATAAATCATATCTAGAATAATAATTACATTCTTCTAGTAGAAGATTCAGAGCATATTCTATCAAATATTGTCAAAGAAAATCAATTGCAATTTAATCTGTAATTTCTTACTTCAAAATATCGATTCGATTTTAAACACTAGAAATGGACAGACATTATTATATCTTGTACACAATAACCGAGAGTTTTGGGGGCTTGCTCTATCCGCTTAAACGATAATTAAGGTTTCGCTTCAAAAGGATATTAACTTCACTAAATCGCCATCAAATGCAGATAATAATGAGTTTTGCTTGCTCCCTTCTGCTGGAAACTGGCCTCAACAATTCTCATCTTTCAGCCATAGCAGCTGCAGGATGCAAATGAGTTCCCAACAGGATTAGAGGGAGAATGATGCAATCGATTTAATCTCCCACGAATTGCTTCCCAAGATATATTAACTAAATCCTAACCCGACTGCTCATTTTGAGGCGCTCTATATAGCGAGTTCGCTAATGTATCAATTAATATCATATGTTTACTAAATTTTTAAGGTTACAAATTACCACCTTTAAAATCAAGTGAAATTGCTATTTAAATGCTTTTTGACAAGTTGCACAATAATTGCACGCCGTTTTTTTTATCATGTCAGAGCATGATATTGTTTTGGGGATGATGTTTTTGGCGTCAACAAAAATCCGTAGGCGAAAAATTGAAATTTTATTATCTGCATGAGCATCTCAATGCTTTTAATGACTGAAATTGCTTTTAATGCTGAAATCTGCTTTTAATAACGCGTTGCCATCTCATTTACAAAAGCTGATTTTTTTTAAAAAAAAATAAGTTGATGACTACGGCAAATAAAAACTAGAAAAATATCATTTTGAGCACGTGATTAGATGAAATTAAATAAATAGGAAATGTGATATTTTTTTAACAATAAATGCGAGACAACGTTTTCTGCATCGTTTGCAATACTAAAGTGACTCATTCAATGAAACAATTAAAATTAATAAAAATATTTTTTAACTCACACGAGCACATGGTGCTTGGTCGTTCAATAAATTATGTTCTGACATGATACAATGGAATATGCAAAATAGATTTCATTTTAATCTTTTTTTTTCTCCTACCAACTAGGTTAGGATAAAGCTTTAAAACCACCTAAATATTTTTCTATCACTGATATGTCTCTTACAATGTATTATCCCATCACATGAGGCCAAATATTGCATGCAATAGACCTATTTTAAGATTATCTTATTTCTTCAAAGACAAATAGTTACCCAAATGAAATAGCTATTTACCATTGCTCCATTGAGATCATGTGATTTTCCTGAAGTAGGCGTGACTATCTATTGGGCGCAATATTTATCTAACTTGAACAGGCCTTTAAGTAGCGCTTATATTAAGCCAGTTAAAACTCATTAAGTAAGAGTAAGCATGCGCAGAAACTATTAATAATTTACAGCTTGCTCAAAATGTACATAAGTTATATATATATATATATTCCCCCTCTTTATCTAGATTAGAATGAAATTTGAAAATAACCTTACTCTTATTCTGGAGCTAATATATCTGTAATAATGCATTGTCCTTTAAGCGATATTCCCACAAAACCAACTATTGTCCACAATTGGAGGCCACGCCTACCTTAGAAAGGTCACATGATCCACAACGGGACAATAAAAAATAGTTGCCCCGATGTCACAATTATTTGCGACTGTCCTATTGAAGTTACGTTTTTCTTCGTCGTCATTTTCTGAAGTAGGCGTGGCCTTTTATTGCCCACAATAATTTGCCTCAAATGAACACTCCTTTAAGAAAAATTTAAATCTAAATTACAATCCATCCAATAAGAACACAACAGCAAGTCACTGTCCAATGGTGACAAGTACTTGAGTAATAAGTATATGCAACCTTTCTTCTGTGCATGTTTAGTTGCTTAATTGAATGAAAGAATGAGTAATTTCATGAGGAGCGATACAACATCAATTCTATCTCTTGAAAAGAAAGATTTGAATATTTATTTTAAAAGAATGTTTAGAAATTTGTTTCAATCGCTATCTTGCGAAGTAGTGAATTTCTCAGGTATATTGAATTCTTCATCTTAAGCATTGTTTATTTAATCATCTATTACCTTCGTTTACAAGGATATAGTTACAAAATCTGAATTTCAGCATTTAAGTACTTAAATAATGCATTTTCGAAATAGGTTGAAACCTTTAATACTTTGAGACTGTTAAATAAAACTAATTAAATTAATTCTTTTGTTTTTCTTAAAGCTTCATCTAATTAAATTGATTTTTTGTTTTCTGTTAAATAAAACTAATTAAATTAATTTTTTGTTTTTCTTAAAGCCTCAGAAATACTTCTATTTCTATTTTCTAGAAACATTTCTGGAAAGTTAAAATAATTTTCACAATAAGTGCAGCATTTTTTTCATTAATTATTGAAAATTGTTGCTTAAAACTAATTTTTCAATATATATGTCATCCACATTTAATTCTTCAAGACGACTGTAACTACTTAATTGATCTTAACGATGCGTTGCTTTAACTTTCCTTACCATAAAATGCCCTTTTAATACAGTAATCGGAAAAGAAATTAATACTCAAAGCACACGTCAAGATTTCCGTTTCTGTTAAACCTTTCCTTGACAGGCATTTTAGATTTTATTATAATTTAGTTTAAGACACGAAAAATACAATTCATCTTTCCTTAGAGCCAATTTAATTGTTTATTTCACAATTTTTTTGTAATTTAAACATTTTACAAAATCTTTAACAGTTATCGAAAATGACGAGAATCCACTACATGTAAAAACAAATTTAAGTATGAATATTGAAAGAGTAGAAATGTATTGATTTAATAGAATTTTTTTGTTTGAATGATACAG
>JAOUZG010035502.1:1942728-1952936 GCA_026289955.1 Argiope argentata | reverse complement strand
TATAAAGAGAGAGAGAGAGAGAGAGAGAGAGAGAGAGAGATTGCGTTTTTCTACTACAGTACGTTGAATCGCGACTTGCTCATATCATCAATTTTAGCTAAGTATTATATTAAGCAGAATCTAACTAAGCACTTTACAGTAGAAAGCATTGTAATTAGGTAATTCCCAGGAAATTACTAAAAGTAAAAGAGCAAATAAATAAAATACAGGAACTCCAAAGAAAGGAGGTCCTGTAAAACCTTTAATTAATTTAATTACAGACCAGATGACGTGTTTCTCAAATTATAAATGCAAATGCGAAGCAGTTTTAGAGAACAATTATCGTCGCTATTTTTTCCACTCTTACACTCTCTGCATTAAAACCGAAGAAAAAGTGTTTATATGGTCACATTTTTTTTCTTTTAATTTGTTCCGTTTTTTAATGCAAAACACGGTAATTTTGGTTAATTGTTTTTACTAAAATAAAAAAGAGCATAATTTAAATATCTCGTTTAGACTGCAAATTAGTATTTAATTTATGATTGGAAGAAAAAGAATTAATGAATAATAAACTGTTTCGCCACTCAAAACACTTCATTATAAAGCGTCGGATTTCAGAAACGAAAATTTTTGGGTAGAATCTAAAGCTATGGAAAAGAATTTACAGCACAAAGCACAATTCAGTTTAAGCAAGCGGAAATGTCACAATGGTTTATTCATTTAAGTTTTTTGTTTCCGACTTTTGTGGATGTTAATGTAGCTTTAAAACCCCCTTTTTTTTATATCGGTTAAGAAAAGTGCTTAACAAAAGCCTCGCTATCAATAGTACACGGTTCTTTGGAATCTCTCTTGTTTGCAGAACCTTTTTGAATGCAGAAAACTCATTGAAACATTTTAATAGAAAATTCTCTATTTAAACTTATTAAAAGAGAAAAACACACACGAAAAGAAACATAAAAAGGAATAATTATTTATAAAGAAATAAAAAAGCAATTACAGGTTTTTAATAAGTTTTACTGAAAGTAGTTTTATCATAATTATTTTAACGTTATAATTACTAGGCAATCTAAGAAAGATTTATCATAATTAAAATAGATTTCACTTAAACAATTTATTATTTGAAGCCTGCCTTTAAAAATGGTCTCGAATAACAGAATTCTTTTTATTTACTGTCGATTTTATTTCGGTAGTCTGAATTCGATACAAAATCCAGTGCTTGAAATTAGAAATCAAACCGGAAATAACATGCATTAAGTATTAATAATGATGATTATAGTAATTAGAGTTTAAATGCATTCAAAGGCTATTATTACAATTTACTTTAATAACGGTAATTTTCAATTACTATGCATACAATTTTAGAGAAATGTGTTTACAATCGTACGTTGCCCAAGGAGGGTTTATGCATATCAATTTTAAAAAACATCAATTCATTGAACTATTGAAAACTTTTTTGAAATAAGTTCGTAAATTAGACACAATCTTATTCGAATCTAAATTTAATTTTAACAAAAATAAAGCTTAAATTTATTTTATAATCAAACTAATGATGATAATCGATTATATAAAAAATGTGAAGTCATTTCAGTAGAGTTTGAAGATTTCTTGAAAATGTTTTTCTATTATTACTATCGAAAATTTAATTATCATCAGTCATCTAATCAACATTCTATTTATTCTACATTTTATATTGACATAGTTTAGTATTAAGGTGACCAGGGACCTTTAAAATGATTTTTTGCAATTTTCACCTTATCAACTTGACATTTTACAGGCATTAAGAGTAACACTATAAGAGTGAAATTTTAAAGCAATGCATCAATTTATTTATGAGATAGTAGGTTTAATATAATAATAAAAATGAGCACTCCTATTGTTATTATTACTTACTCTAACCCTTTTGAAGCAAAAGTTGGGATTAAACTGGAAGTTTGAGTACGAAATATCAAAAGTAATCAATATGATACCTTAAAAATACTGATTTTTTAAAAACGTTTAAGTAATTTTGAGTTATTATATTGGTCAATTTTGATATTTTCTACTCAAATTTCTAGTTTAATTACAACTTTTCTTTCAAAAGAGTTACAGAATGTGATAATGAAATTAGGAGTTTACGAACAAATTTGGAGCCCCTGGAAAATTTTTCATTAACGCTATTCATTAATAATATTATATTATATTACCTCTCCTAACTTATAAATAAATTAATAAAATGCTTTAAAATTTTGAGTCTTATTTCTTATAGTGTTACTTGTAATGCCTGTAAAATGTCAAGTTGTTAAGTTGAAAACTGAAAAAAAGTCATTTTAAAGGTCCCTGGTCGCCTTAATCTGTACACCTACTTCTTTTAGTTTTACAAAGCTGCTAATACAATGAATAAGTACATTTTCAATGCTACAATGAATAATAGAATTACTACTGTGAATAATAACATTGAAATACACAGTATGCAGAAATGTATTAACGACTTTTGGTGGTTAAACACAATAAAAAAAATTCTATTTAATTCTATAAAAAGCCATTGAAACTAACATTTTATTTTATTTTAACCTGGAATTTTCTGTTGTAGTAAAAAAAATGCCAAAATAATGTAGTTTATTCTCCTTTATGAGTATTCGAACTCAGGTACCTCGAATAATCTTAGGAATTTTTTCCCTTTATTTCGTATTCCTCCCCCTTTCAAAAACCGCAGGAGCACACTTTAAAAAAAGAATTGATAAAATAAAGGGTCCAATTTTACTTGTCAGTAAAGTAAATGCATACCCCGATACATTTGAGTGTTCTCAGTAAAACCCACTTTCTTCCCCAAACTTCTTAAGATGAATATATTTATTGAAAAAAAGTTCTCAGGTTTTTATTCAATTAATCATATTTAATGAAAGAGGAGATAAGGATATTTCCTTTTCTTTAAATGTGGGAGAATAAAATGTTTTGATGAACGGTAATGATATCCAATCAACTCGGAAGCTCACCTTAGTTTATTTAAACAGTTAACTGAGAGTATTAATAGAGTTAAAGTAAGTAATTTTTGAATATATCACATCTATAAAAGCAATTTCAAATATATATAGTGTTATTTATAAGGGTGATTTAATTTAGAGTAATGAGACATGAGTCGATCTTTTTAAACTCTCAATTTGAACAAACTCAATTATTGTTTAAAGTGCTCAGAATTTAGATAATTTCAGGTAAAAATTAATCGTTGTCAGAAATTCAGTCAAAGATTTTCTAAAATTGGAAAAAATGCAAAGGAAAAAGGCAACTTTTTTCAACATACTAAACTTTCTTATATGATTGTTCCACATATGCAAAATATAACAGCTGATATTTAATGCATCTAAAAACTCCACACAAATTTGTTAAACTATTTTAAACCGCGTTAATCTTACGTATTTATTTTCAATAATAACAAAATGTATCACTAATTTCTAAAACAAGGTATTTTAACAAAGAAACAAGGAAATACTTCAATTGTAATTTCCTATAGCCATTTAGTAAAAATTTATCTATCAAGCAATAAATGTTAAAATGCTGAAAATGCTTTTCCTATATCAGTGCATCACAAATGTGAATATAATTCAATAGGAGATTTCAGAGTTATTAGTTAAAAATATCTAATTTCTTAAATAAAACAAAGACAGTTGTTTCATTGACCAACAGTATATTAGACCGTAAGCCTAGAATGAGACTATATGTATATATAATTTCCTAATAGCTCAATCTCAACGTTATAACTCTAATCAGTCTCAATCATTATATTAAACAAATATCTGTGTTTACTATAATGTTAACATCCTATTTGAGTGGGTGATTGATCTTCCCACTACACCAAAACGCTGAAACATGCAAATTATTTCTAATATAATATAAGAAAGAAATTCCTTCTCACATTCTCCTTCATTCTTTTATCTTACCTGCTCGATTTGTTACTCTGCTTAGCCATGCTTGAAAGAAGAAATTTTGACATTAACCAAATATTAGATTATGTCCATGAAATTATTGAAAAAAATTAAATAACTCAACGACTGATACTTTATTTCAATTTCTACATACATTTAGGAATATACTATCAATTCTATTGAGAAAGAAACAATATAATTAGAGTGACAATAAAAAAATATTTACCGAATTCAAGAGTCCGTGCCATAACTTCCTCTGAGGGTGGACCCGCTCCTCTGGAATTGAAGGCTTGCACGACAACACTGTACTCAGTAAATCTGTTCAGATTTGTCACTATAAAATATTGCGTTCTCCCTTTGATCGATTCCACCGGCTTGAAAGTAAATGTATCTGAACTGCCGTATAATTTGTATCCTACATAATATCCTTCTATACTGTCATCACTATCTTCAATGGGAGCCTGAAAATTCAATAAAAGCATAATTAATGTATACCGCTCATACAATAATAGTGTGAATTTTAACTCTCAACAGACAACCATTCATTCTGTTTTACTTAATTAATGTATACTGCATTTACTATTATGATAAAAATGTCGCCTCATTAACAGACATCACAAATTAACAGATATTCTTTCTATTTTCCTAATTAATGCATTCCCACGTGCAATCATTATAAAAACGTCATCCACAAGTAGTTTCATTAACTGACATTCTTTCTATTTCACTGTATTAATGTATTTGTGCTTGTAATCTAGATGAAAATGCAATCTCCAAAGAGTTTCATTAATATACATTCTTTCTATTTAGTTTCATGAATACATGCCGCATATAAATCCATTATAAAAAGTTACCCCAAAGAGTTTTATTAATATACATTGCTTCTATTTTTCTATGGTGATACATAATTTCATTGATACCTGAAGTAAAAACATTCCATGAAAAATTTTTAAGAAAATAAATAAAAAACATTTTTAACTGATTGAACACACTATATGGATTTTTTGGAAATACCCTATTCCTTTTAACGAATCATTCAATTAGTATGCTGTATCTCTCTCTCTCTCTCTCTCTCTCTCTCTCCATATAAATCTCGTTATCTGTATATATATATATATATATATATATACATATATATACATATGATTCTGCTGTCTTTTGTTAACTAAATATTACATTGATTAGTTATTGTGCTCCTAAAAGCATTCGGCACTAGTAAATACGGTTTAGCAAATTATTTTATTCAGTTAGAGATTTCTAGTACTTAAAGAGATTTTAAAGTTATCAATCCTATGGAAATGTGAATTTAAACACCTTTTGTTTTTCTTGGAGTTCACTGATGTACAAATACGATTTATAGTTTCCAAAATTTCAGAAATTATTGGTTATCAGTATAACATGAATTAAAAAGTGCAATTATGAGAATTTCAAGGCATAATTATCCATTATTCTAAGAAATCGGTTTCTCAGAATATATTTTGGTTGCAAATTTGCCTGTCTATAAGGTTTAAAACATTCCTTTTTGATTTTAGGTCTGATAAATAAAGTTGCCAAAACAAGATTTTTATGTTTCAATGACTAATTTTCAACCATATAGCTTCAGTCAAATCAAATGCTGTAATTTACGGAATAAAAGTTTTTGACATATAGTAAAAACACACACATAAGATTGAGAAATATCCCCTGAACTAGCTAATTAACTAGTAATTGAAGATGATGCATTATTTAAGGGCATTATTCTGTTAAAATCACCTTTTCTGACTTTGGTTCCTCTTTATTTTTTATTTTTATTTCTTTAAGTATTTTTTCATCGTCTTCTCCAGATGTAGATATGAAACCTCAAAGAATTCAGATTAAACCCTGATTCATCTGGGAACACCACTTGACTCCTTATTTTGTTGTGGCATTCGTAATGTTTACCGCCTGAGGTTATTCTCATTCTTCGATAGTTTTTTTTTTCTTTTAAAAGAGAGCAGACGTAATGTTCACGTTTATAGAAACCATGCCGATAAATTTGAAAAAGTATATTGATAATATAAGTAATAAAACTAGAAGTCACTTATCAATTTTATTATTTATTGTTATAGGAAAAATGAAAGAAGAAATGGAATATAAATTTAACGACATAATCTCATGATTTATATGCGTCATAGAAGATAAAGTTAAATTTTATTTCTTTGAATAATGATAAATTACAACTGTCTAACAAAATAAGAACGACTCAGCAGATCTTTCCACTTCTCATAGAAAACTAAATTTTAAAACTAATTTATCATAAATTAAAGCTTTTAAAATGAAGAATGTACAATCGAAGAGAACTGGGAAATATTTGTTATTACTCTAGAATTCAAATGCTTATAAGTATAGTTTTCAAAAATGCTATTTGAACAGGATGACTCCAGAATCAGGCTTTAGTACTTAAATCTATCGATAATTTTTTATAAGTTTCTATATGAAGTGGAACTAATTTCAAATCAATGAATAACAGTTAACTTAAGTTGAAACAATCGATATTTAAAAATAGTGATAGTATATTTTTTTCTATGATGTTTTGATAAAACAACTATACTTCAAAACACCTATTTGAGAGTTGGAAATTTCTCACAAAATTGTCTCCTTTTCCCTAATATTGAATACCATATGCTAAATTTCCAACTCTGCTTCGAAACATAGTGATCATTACATCCTGGGATCATTGATTGCACTAAACTGCATCTAGGATTGCGCATTATTTGGTCTATACAATAGTGTTTGCACGTGCTTTACGCGGAGGCAATTGGCTGTATCAGCCAATTCTAGTCCCAGGATTACCATGGAGCTTTAGTCTAATTGCTACAGTAAGGCTTACGAATTAGTCGGTAGACATTTCGATTTAGCTGTCTGCTTAGCTTGTTTATATTTGTACTAAGAATAAATTCCTAGAATCAATGATTTCTTTACATCTGAATGGTAGGCATTCATTATCGTATGGTTTCAAAGTTCATTATTATATTGTTTAAAGTAAAATTAGTTTAAATATTTCAAAATAAAGTGCAATTAATAATCATAGAAAATGATTTAACTAATAAATAATAATGAGGATTTTTTGAATCTTTTATAATAATATTTATTTTATGAAATTATACAAATGCATTCTTTTGTACAAAATAAACATGATAATAGGCTTAAAAAATTAAGGTTGAAATAATAAAAAATTAAGGTTAAAAATAATAAAAAGTAAGGTTAAAAAGTAATAAAATTTAATGTGTACGTAAATCACAAAAATAAGTTGTTACAAAATATATATGTAGCAGACTCCGATAAGTTGTTGCGAAAGTTTAATACACTATTATGAACCTTTAATTAGCCAAAGGTGTTTATTTACAATTATGCCATACATAATATATAAAAATATATTACTCTCAATGTTCATTTACAATTAAATTTAATGAGCCATCTATAAACGATTATCATTTTTGTACTTAAAATATGAATATATAAGTATAAAAATAAAAACCATATTCTCTAATATACAGCTTATTACTCTCCCCTCTGCATAAAATTGTGGACTTTACTTACAATGACGAATGGCATTGGCAATAATAATTTTCGAAATAAAGAAATTTGGCGTGAATCTACCAATTTTATTAAAACTATCGCGCTGATATGTATTTTAATGAATGTTTTTTAGGTACATAATGAAAATTTGACATTTCAGTATGCAATCATATGACAATTATAGTCATATGATTACAAACTGAATTAAATTTATTTTAGTTATTACGTTTATAATATATTTTATTCACATTCTAGAGCAAGTACTGGCTGATAAGGAGTCAGTTAAAAAAAGAGAGATTTGGTTTAAAATTTGATAAGAATATTTATTTTATACTATAAAACTATTTACCAAATTCTATTCATTTGCTTTACTTATTTTTAAACCATAGCTGTGAAGTTATTTATTTTTAAACAGTCATAAAAATGACAGATTACCTTTGCATGAATTTCATTTAGAAGGTGATAAAAATCTACAAATTCAGTCTAAAGTGTACATACAAAAATTTTATCAAATCAAATTCATTAGAAATTCGAAATTTTTGAATTAACGCATTCACAGACAGAAAAAATGCCACAAATGCCTTTTTTTGAAATTTCTGTGCCCGAAAAATAAAAATTGAGGAAAATCTCGAGTTCAAAATATTTCTGCATGTTTTTTTTTTTTTTTGAGCGATCACTTTCCGTTAATAATTAACATTTACGAACATCAATTGAAAAAAGAAATTCTGAATAGATATATTAAATCCATTTAATTTTTTTAAAAAAATTCATGATCATATTACACTGGAAATGATGCATTAATAATATTAGTTCCTACATCATAAAAATTAATAATTTTTAATCTGAAACGTAAACATGCATAGAACTTTTCTAATCATTTGCAATCATCATTTTTTAAGTAAAGGAAGAAAAAAATTCTACCTTAAATCTATTTGATTAAAAATGATATTTGATATGGAATTTCATCTGGTACAGGCTGCATAGCGTGTACTTGAAATGAAATCTCACGGGAACTGGTAACAGATCTCATTTTCTTAGAATAGAAAGCCGTGTAAATTCTCATCTTCAAAAGACGCAGCTTTGATTCTCAAGTATCACTGAAACCAATGCTACTACTAATTTGTTAGGAAAAATATTCACCAATGGAAAAAATGAAGTAATTGGATTTTATATTTTTCAAAATTTGACCTTTAAAAAGGTTAACCTTTTTTTTACATTAACAACGATTCTACGGCTTTAATTTTTCTCTTTTTTTCTCTCTATTTTTGCAAAGCTTTGAGTCTTCCTCCTCTCGAATTCAGAATGCAATGAATCTTATAATGTGCCATTTTTATATACTACTGATCAATATTTCTGCTGGAATATAATTTTTAAAAACTATTTTTAATTACTATGTTCTAAAAGAGAATATACTTTATATATAAAATAAATAAAATTAAAAATTATCATTCGATTTAATTAACACTTCTTACATTAAATGTTTCAGAATGAGTATTTATAAATTATTCGAATTAAGTTTGTTAAGCCTAATATTTATCTTTGTATTAGATTAACAATTGTTTTTTTTATCATTCATTTGTAAGCTATTTATGTGTTTTCAATTAAAAGTAGGCTTATGGATTCAGTTAAAATAAAAAAGATTTAAATGAAATCTCCTATGCATATTTCAATGTATCTCGTCAGAACATAATTTCTTGAAAGGCCAACGGTTTTCTTGCTCGTGCATGTTCAATTATGTTTTTATCCATTTCAATTGTTTCATTGAATGAGTCACTTTAGTATTTCAAACGATCCAAAAAACTTTGTCTCGCCTTTATTGCTTTAAAAATATCACATTTCTCATTTATTTCATTTCTTACAATCACATGCTCAAAATGACATTTTCCTAGGTTTTATTTTTTGAAGTCATTAACTTATTTTTTTCAATTGGAGCTTTTGTAAATGCAATGGCAACGCTTTATTAAAAGCAAATTTTTTGAGATGCTCGTGCAGATAATTAATTTTTTATTTTTAGCCTACGGATTTTTGTTGACACCAGAAAACCTCATTCTCAAAACAATACCATGTCGTGACAAGATAAAAAAAAAATAGAAATAGGCAGAAATTAACTGAATTAAAACAACAGCATTGTTTTTAATAAGTAAAATAAATTCCCTGAGCAACATTTTTCACTTCTTTTAAAACTCCAAATTAATTTTTAAAAAAGTTATTATGCATTTGTTTTTATTAATAATATTTGTAATTTCCGACTAATTTCATTAAAACCTGTATCTCTCACCCTTCTTAAAGAACACGCTCGGTTGCAAATTAAATAGCTTTCTCTACAACTGATTTATGTATACTTTTTATTCTGCTAATCTGACTGTAATATCAAATAACTATGTTTGCACTGAAATCTCAAAAGTGATTGAACGAACTAACTGTTTAATCTAGAAAAGGGCTATATATTTTATACATAATCCTCATTTTATAAATATATAGGTACAATTATAATAAAAATCAGTCAATATTATAGCAGCAGTAAAGTTTCAGAATAACCGGGAAGTAAATACGAAAGAATAATTGTGATTTTTTAAGAGTATAAAGCTTTTACTAATATTTATAGGAAGTAAACAATTTTATAAGCATTAAAAACATTTAAAAAATTGCAATTTTAAACTACTAAGGAAACAAACTGACTAACTATAATATTAAAAAAAATACACAAATGTATTTAGAGAGCTACAACTGTTTTTATGCTATATATATACATTTGTGTATTTTTTTTAATATTATAGTTAGTCAGTTTGTTTC
>JAOUZG010035502.1:1888831-1942328 GCA_026289955.1 Argiope argentata | reverse complement strand
GGGGGGGGGAGGTAGAATCCGGTACTTCTTGCACTACAGATATTTCAATCAATTTGCATTTTTTTCTTAGGTGGCTGCAATTTTGTGAATGAGAAACTATTAAAATCGCCATATTTCTTCCTTTCTTTGGTCTCTAGACATAGCTGTTAATCCCATTTTCTCGCACTCCCGGCCTACTCTTATTAATAATGCATTTACCAACGAACGAAATCGCCCATGATATATTTTAAAACAATTAATATAAAATAAATAATCGAATTCCTATTATAATCAACAAAGAAATTTTTTATATTAGTTACTTTTTACTAAATAAATACAATTGTTATTCCTCTTTACAACGGAAGGAGGGGGGTAGCACTGATGGCATGGACCTCTGAACCCGCGAAGGCAGTAGTCTTCATCTCAGACCCATTGAAGCCAGTGGTTATGCTCCTGATATGGAGGACCTCGTGACAACAACAGATTTAGCGTCGACCAAACACGCAGTATTCGGCTGGCGAGTTCGAACTCGTAGTCGAAAGAATGCAAATCCAACGTCCTACCAACCAGGTTATCAGGGCCTAATAATTGCACATACTATAAATAATAGATCAAAAAATTATACTAGGTTTGAATTTTCAACGCCAATCGATAATTCACTACCAACTAAGACAACACAGTTGCTTGAATTTTTTTCGTTAGTGGTTGGATGAAAAGGTTCAGTATGAAGATCGGGGATTTTTAAATTTGTTGTGCTATTTCCTAAAGATTCTTCATGGTTGTTGACGAGTATTAATTTAATCTGTATAAGTCAATCTTATTCTCAATATTCAGACAACTGCTTCCGTCAAGGTTTCCATTATCACCTGATCATTATTCAAAATTACGAGTTCTACTCAAAAAATCCTTCCACCTACTTTATTTTGTAATGGTGAAGAGGTTCTCTCGAGACACATTAATACATAAATCCTTTAACTTCTAAGTCAAACAGGAAACGAAAGATTTTGTTGCTTGAGGATAAAAGCTCAAAACTAGCAATTTTTTTATTACGTCAGAACATAATGTTTTTGGCATGAGAGTTTTCATGTCAACAACAATCCGTTGACGAAAAATAAAAATCTTATTATCTGCACTAGCATTACAAAAAAAAAAAAAATCAGCTTTTAAAAACGTGTTGCCATTACATTTACAAAAGCTCTGATTAAAAAAAATAAGTTAAATTACTACAGCAAATACAACCTAGAAAAATGTAACTTTGAACACGTGATTATATGAAATGAAGGAAATATGAAATGTAATATTTTTTAAATAATAAATCCGAGACAAAGTGCAGTAGTGCAATACTAAAGTGACTCAATCAATGAAACAATTAAAATGAATAAAAATATAATTTAAATTGCACGAGCACGTGGTGTTTGGCGTTCAAGAAATTTTGTTCTGACACGATGCATTGAAATATTCATAACAGATTTTATTTTATTTTTTTATTTAATTTTTACTCTTTAATATGCCACAAAGTATCCACCCCCCCTTAATAAATAAATTATTACAGTGACGGAACTAAAAAAATAAGTCACTCAACCTTTAATAATCGTAATAAATTCCAACAAAAAACATCGCATCTAATTAAACAGAAGTAAACCAACATGAAATATTCGTCATATATGGAATAGTCATTTTTACGATAGTCGTAAAAGAAAGTGCTAATCCATTTCGGAATACTAAAATCGAGAAGTTAATGCTTTCGCCTCGCTGCGGATCAAACTGGGTACTAAAAGGATGCGCATACTTGAAAACATCAAAGAAAATTAGTTCCATTTCCATTTCCTATTCGCGAGTAAAGAAGAAATAATCGTCGAGTAAGAGGAACGCAGCAACGTGCGTCTCTGCGGTACCCAAACGGCCCCATGTTTGATCAAGAGCGTACACAGAACATCCAATGAAGAAAGAACCAATGGACCTTGTTTCTTGTTATGCTTCTAAAAGGTTCTCTTGTTAGCTGGAGGTAATCAACTTCTATGCGCCTTCGGGATTTCAAAAACCTCTACAAGTTGCCAACAAGGAAAAAGAAAATGGGAGTAAATAAATAAAGCGGAAGTAAGACGAGCTGTAAAAACTGGAGAAAATTCTTTTTCCCTTTTCTTCTTCTTTCTGAGCTATGTATTAAACCAGTTGGATCACGGTGGGAATTTTCTACCCTGAGGTATTTTTACAGCTGGGAAATGAGGTACGGAGATTTTCTGTTCTAAGTCCTGGCAATTTCTTTTTTCTCATGAAGAAGTTGTTTGTTTTTATTTGGTTCGAAAATCGAACTGTGGTACAGGTAGCAGACAATTTATATGAGGTTGTTTTTTTATTTCAAGGACAGAGCATTTGCCTTTCTTATTTTAGTTTCATAAGTGCCAAAATAAATTTGAGAAATAGACTACTGATATTGTTCTTTTCATATTTAAAATTTGGAAAAGGGTTGTTACTTATTCTTTTGATTCAGAATTATTTTTAGTTCTGATAGAAAAGACTTATAAATATTACTAAACACTTATTCTTTTCAGAAAGGAACAATATTTTAAAGGATGAAAAGCCCAATATTTTAGACGAATTATTTCACTTTTTAATAAATTATTCATAAGATGATTTTATAAATTTTTATGTTACTACAACATATTTATTATCAAATGATCCATATGGTTTCCAGAAATAGCAAATAGACAATAAGCAATAATATCTATTTAAATAAATAAAATTGATAAATGTGAAACAATTGAAGCAAAATTTACAAAAATGTTTTAAGTGTTTAAGAAAAAAAAATCAAAAATGATTTTTGCTGGGATTAATGTGATATCTTCTAGATAAAGAAGGACAAATATGTGGAATTTTGATAGTATTTCAAGAGCACCTTCTAGTATTGTCTTATCACAGTTTATGTAGTTTCAAGATAACCACTATATAATAGCCGTCTTCACCGTTTTAAATAAGAAGATATTATCCTCGAAAATATTTTAAACCATTTCTTTCCTTTGAAAATATTTTGGGAAACTTAAATATAAAGTTTAAATGGTAAAAAACGAATGAAAGACAAACAATCATTACAGAGAAAAAAATATTTCAAAGTTTTCAAAGCACCTTACCTTCCGAAGTAAAAAAAAAAAGATTCAATCATTACGATAAAGAACAAAACGATATGATCATATAAAGATAATAATAATGTCATAATAAACGTCATGATTGGTATCAAAGCGTAATGCTGTAGAAATGTTATTTACATACGCATTAATCAAGATTTTCATTGCTTAATGATGCTTCGTTTAAACACTTAGATTTTAAACGATTATATTTATTTTATAGTAATCAATAAATAAAAAAATGAGTTTTTTATATATACTTCTATTTCCACAAGCGGCATTAAAAATAATTATTAAGGAAGTTCCGGATGCATAAGTAACGAATTTTTTTTTATCCAGGCATTCGTTGTTGCTATTAAGAAAGACATTTTTGTAATGCATAAAAAAGCATCGCATTATGTATATTTTTTGCAATCTAAAAATGCATGGTAAGTTAAAAATTAAATTATTTTATGCTTCATTGAATTTGATTATTTTGAGAAGCATTAGATAAAGTCTGTAAATTAGTTGATCCTGCACTTTTCATTAGGTAACCAATGGACTGAAAGTAAGTCTCTCCTCAGAGGATTGTGGCCATCATTTTTTTTATAAACTTTTAGGTAAAATGTTCATAAATTAAAATATTGCCCAATGATGAGTCTAATCAACTCGATGCATCAACATAAGTTTTTATTATTATTTAATATTTAAAACGCTGCCGGCTTGCTGGCACAGAGGTAGCGCGTCTGCCTCGTGTTCAGGAGGTCCCGGGTTCGAGTCCCGGTTCGGGCATGGTTGTTCCTTTGTGTGTGCTATCTGTGAGATGTGTGAATGTGCTTCCCTGTAAAAAGGGGCTGTGCTAGCGTATGCGTGTGTGTTTCATCTTCATATGAGCTAGAAGTCAGACTTCTGCTCTCGGGTGCTCAGGGGTTCATACCCTCAGAAGCTACTGCACCCCTCTTTTCGCGGTAAAGTGGACACGACATCATCATTTAAAACGCTCAATCAATTGACCTAAGTTGTGTGTCATTTGACTCAAGTGTGAAGGAAGCCTGCAATTGCTTTTATTCACTTTACATCCATTATAGACAGCTCAACATTTTTTTCACCAAATGCTTAATGTGGAACCTAAATTTTATCCTTGTAATCTAGGAAAGTGTCTATTTAATGTTATGTAATTTCTTTACTCCATGCCGGTATCCTAGTATTGTTATTTACTGAAAATACTTTTACTCTATCACTTTGTAGCTAAATAATTATCATTGATAAAACATACAAATATTCGACTGCGTTTTGATGGAATGAGATATTTTGATCTCTATCAATCTCACATTTTAAATACATAAAAATGAAATTCTATTATAATAGTTTAGGGATTCGGTAATTTTACCAAGAAAGATTCACACAAATTTCATTTCTATAAATGTGTCCGATTACCAGTGGAAAAAAAAATCAGAACATCTCTTAGCGGTCATAATTACTTCCCAGTAATGGTTTCCTACTTTTATACCATTAATATAGAAAACTCAATAATTGCAAATGAGAAGACAAAAAATAATCAGCCTGACGTGAAAGAAATGAGTCTGTCCAATTAGAAACAGCTGACCACAAAAATTAATAATGGGGAAACAGAAGAGGGGAAAAAAGTTTGATTTTTTCCAAAGACTTGCGTACGAAGCAATGAGGTCGAAGTAACTAGCTGAATCTAGCTTCTTTCTTTCATTTTGCAAGAAGCGGTATTGGAAATGCATGTTGTTAAACTAAGTGGAAAAAGCTAATTATCGTGACAGAAAGCATCGTTTGCGAGGTGGTAAGTGCGTGAATTTCTGAAGCAAAAAACATTCAGATGTTAAACAATTTTTTGAGAACTGAAAAAAGAAATCTTATTTTCGAATTGAATTTAGGAATATTTAATTTAGCATTTATTATTTTTAAAGCGATAATTTTACTAGAGATTTTATCAGGATATTTTAATTTCACGATGAAAATTATTTAAAAATAAAAGGTGTTTTTTTTCATAAGAAAACACTTTTTGATTAATTAAATTAGAAATTAAGATTTACTGGCTTACGGAATTTAACATAAAGAAATGTTCATAGAAATCAAATTACCTTAATAATAATTAACTTAAACAATTGCGAATTAAGTAATTATCGTTTAAGTCAACATTATGATGAAATTGCTATACAACATACAGAAGTGATAATTATTTTAGAATGACTAGATATTAAAAATGAACAAAATACATTAAGAAGTTATTATGAAATTAGTCTTTATCTTATTATTCATTTAATGGAAATGAAAAATTGTTATTGATTACCTTATGCTGAAGAATATATGAAAATATCTAAACATACACTCCTAGAAAGGACTAACGTTTGACCAAATTTATCAAACATTTTAATTATTCAAAAGTATTTTTATAGAATAAACACACGAGACGAAACGTATTTTTAGCTAATTTTTCCATTTAAATTGTATCAAGATATATCACGATTTTATATAAGTGCCCTTGAAATTTTTGGAGGACAATTAAAAATGATTTATTGATCTGAAGTAGCTGAATTTACTCCCACTTTACTTGATGTCTGAGATCTTTCGATCTCTTTATTTTTGAATTACCCTTAGTAAAAGAATACAAACTATTCTCATTAGTCAAAGAAGTCACTCATGCGGTGGATTAAAGTTACATTTTGAAAAACAGAAATAAATGGCAAACCATAAAATATAGAGGGCCATTATAGAGGAGACTAACACATGTTGACGATTGGTAATATCTGACCACTTTTAACTTACTTTGTTTTGGAGATGAAGTTTGATCAAATGGTACACAGGCACTTAACTATACAGTCTTTTGAATTTGAGCTAGCTGTTTTAGTACCAAAAAGTCGGGCAGATTAAAAAAAAAGAATAGCGTCTGTAAAATACATTTGTTTTGTTTTTTACAGAATCTTGCGTTATTGCTTATGTTTTCTTATGTTCCATTTTTGAATATCTTTTCGAATCAATATTCATTTCATAGATAAGCTCACCAAAAGTTGTTTGGTCCATATTCTTTATGAAACTGTACGCGATCAATTTTAAGAAGATCACTCCAAATAATAAAATATGCATATAATCACAAAAATAAAGCAGTATAAATAATTTAAAGGAATAAGATGAGGTGTCTAGTTTTCTTTGATTACTATACCACAATCGGATTTTTTTCCTCCGAAAAAGTGAACAAGAATAAGAAGCCAATTCACAGTGGGAGATAAGGTATTATTATATTGTAATCATTATAAAAAATAAATCTAGCGTCTTAATATTAAACCGTAATATCATAAGTAAAAAGTCTAAAAATGTATAAGATATAAAATAAAATATTCCTGCTTTATACTAAGAAGTAGTGAATGTGTGGAAGTGGCTTTACTATGAAAGATTTTAGTTCTTTTGGAACTAAAACTTCCTTTTTCTTTGGAAAAATTGTAGATTCTATTAGATAGTGTTGTACAAACTTAAATTTTTTAACTTCTATCAGTAGTTCTTTGTCTCTCACCAATTTTTACGAAAATAAGAACTCATTTTAGAAAAATATTTTCCCAGCAATTTAATAAAAAAATTGGTAAGAAATATGAAAAAAAGTACCAGAAGAATTTTTATTCACTAATAATCCATTTGTTTGTAAAAACGAGTTTAAAATTCAGAGTGCATTACATTCAATTAGAGTGCATTACTTTAGTGCACATTCAAATGTATTTTTTAATTTCTTTAATTTTCTTTAGCGAAAATGAGGATAAAAAAATATTATTAGTCTTTCTACTATTCGCTTTTACTGCAAATATTTAAATCACTTGAATGAAAGTTTCCGAAGAAATGGTTCAACTTGAAAAAATTAGCTGATGAAAGTAAGTTTATAAAAACTGTGCTGTGACTAGTATCTCTTCATATTTTTCTTTTTTTATCTCTTAAAAATATCAAAACATGCTAAAAATTAAAAATATGCAAAAATATTTAAAAAAAGTATTATGTTTGACAAATTAATGACGTTAAAAAAATATATTTCCCTTTTTTTTTTCTTTTTAAACTGCACACTGAAAGAAGATGACGTAGCTTATTTGTTTCTGAAAAAACAACCCACATATTTCAACGCATTGTCCCTAAGGACACTTTATTAAATAAAAAATAATAATAAATCACGAGAGTTTTAGCAACGAAATCTGATATTTTTCTTTTCTTCCAAACTCTGTGCCTTACATTACTTTCTGAAAAATAGATTAAAATTTCTGTTGAAATTCTAACATTAATTTCTTCAAACATCTTTGCCTAATATTAGTATTCCAGATACTTCAAACTGCGATTTGCGATTGATTTAACCCTTAACTGTAGATGGTAATCAAAGAGAATCCGCGTTGTTCATTGGCTCTGATTATCACTTGGTATTCTATCCTTAAATAGAATAATTTCTTTAATCCTTTCATTTTTTTTTCAGCAATATATTTCAAAAGTCTAAATATTAACACATGCGATTAAACAAGCTATGCTTTTTCAAATTTCCTGATCTTATTTTAGTGGAGTCATTGACACCATGTCTCCGAAACTACTTTTAATTTGAATAATGCAAAAAGAATAAAGATACTTTCTTAACATGACAGTTTAAAATATTGTATTTGTTCTTTATGTTTGTTAAATTCTATCAATTATTAATAATAATGTCATTCTCTAATATCTAAACGAAATGAATATTCATTAAAAGATTGTTTAGAATTTTCTACTAACTTCCTTTCAGCGTTTAATATTTCCAAATATAAACATTTTTCATTTTTTATATTTTTGATAATAGCCTGATTTACAATATGTATTGCGTTAACAATCTAAACTCCAATCATGTATACAAAAGAAAAAGAAAAGAAAATTAATAATGGTGTCATTTAGACTCCATGCCATCGGTCGAGTGAGGATTTTCCTGTCTTCAGTTATGGGTTAACAATATATTGCATTATACTGTTAAAAAGTATAACGCACTGTGGCGAGTGAAGGTCACGGTAAGAACCCGTGACACTAGTACAAGTAACAGAGTAGCATAACACCAATAGTAAAAGTATACACTAGTATCATACATATTCTCTGGCTTTTGAAACTAGCACCACAGTACTCCCCCAGCAGTGAGTCGGCACAGAGACGAACGATTTTTAAATGCCGAGAGTTATAACGAGAGTGTCAGTGTGTTGATGCGTCAAGTGAGTCTAAGGCTTTGTCTACCTATTGCGTCAAATGAGTCTGACTGCTGTGTCTGTTTGCTGTATCAAGTGAGTCTAACAGTTTTTGTTGCTGTTAGATGACACCACGACAAATCAGATTGTTATGCTTTCAAGGTCACTAATCTGTCGATTGAAGGTCACGGTACGACGCTTGTGCTAGTAGCCGAGTAACAAAACCATAATACTAAATGTATACTCTAGTATTGTAGATGTTATCTGGCTTACGAAGCTTACTGGCCACAGCACTATACTTATATTTCGTAATTTGCCAGCAAACATCAGGCATACTATAAACTGCTTCAGAATTCTACAGAGTTAACGGGAAATCATGTTTTGTCGATAGCTTATATGTATAATGTTTAAGAGGATTTTGTACTAATTATTCGATGCCAATTAATCTGAATTTAGCTTCCTCAAATATAATGAGAAGCACATACATATCTAGGAAAACAAATTGAAGTAATTTTTTTTTTAAAATGTCTGAAAACTTCAGAACATTTAAGAACTAGTCATAGTCATATTTATCTAAAATATTGAAGATTCATCGAGAAGAAATTTGTTCAAAAATTCCTTGCAAAGTTAATAAAATTCAGATGTCTTTTTTTCCAATCTTGGATTTAAAAAAGTGTGTTTTTTTTCGTTAGATTCAAATACCCAAACCATTTCATGATTTCTCTCGAAACCTACATTCTTGAAAATTCACCAAAAATCTTTTAATTAACTAAAATATAAAAACTGTGAAAATAAATCATTTCCTGATTTGATATTTATGATATTTAAGAGCATCTAAAATTTAAGCTTTTCGTAGAAAATCTCGTGGGAGTAGTTAACTCTTCTCTGGGCTTATGTGGTGTTACCTAAAACGGTAAATTGAAGTTAATGTAATTTTGTGCAGAGGAATAAGAGACCGGTACTTACTTTCCATGTGACATTTATGGCTCTTGAAGATAAAGTTATGGCTCTTACATCCTCTGGTGCATGTCTTGGAGCTAAAAAAAGAAATATGTATATGTATTCAGATAAAATTATTAGTGTAAAGTCGTATTTCAGTGCTTTATTTTATACTGTATTCAAAAATAGGAGTTGTTGATTATGGATAATTATTAGAATTTATGGCATATGATAATTACTTTTTAGAAAGAAAAAAAAACATCTTCACAATTAAGGTTGATGTCCTATCTAGAAAAGAGTATGGATTTCCAGAAAATTATATACATTATTTGAAAGTGGTCTACTATCTATTTCGAAGTTCCTAATTTTTATATTTTGAAAAGAACATTCGATGAAAAAATAGATTCGACCCTATTCCTGATTTAAAGAATTTAATTCTTCAGGACAAATTCTTTTTATTCTTTTTCAAATGAGTAATTACTGTTCCTCTTACACATTGAAATTTATGACTGCTACCCTATTGTAAAGATTAAATTGGTCCAATAGAGTTAATAACACCGATAGAGTTAGTAAAGTTTTTGATTAATTTTTATTTTTTAGTTGAATTAATTTAAATAAAGCTTTACTGTTTCAGTATGGATATACGCCTCAAATATTCAGGTATATAATATTATTTATTCAGGCTTTTGTAATTTAGTTTCATTACATAAACTCTACATTACCTTTTTAAATAATCCTTACAGAAAAATACAAGTGGCTATCAAAATAAAGAAACCGCTTTGATTTAAAAAAATCGTTTATTAGTATGGTCTAAAACCACTTTTGGCATGTAATACAACTTGATTTCACTCAGAATTGTATTCATTTACATGTTGAGATGAACGATTTAGATTACGGTTTAGATGATGTTCAGATGAATATTTTAACATTCTTATTGGTGATATTGTGAAAGTTCTGGGAAGGATGCCGATGGAAGCTATCGATTCTATCCTGACCGCTCTAAAATATATAATAACGGTTCAATTTTATTGAAGTCGGATGACTGCACCTGACAAGGCAGATGTTTAATGTTTACCTTCATCCTCAAAAAAAAAGATTGCACAAGTCTCACTGCATCAATAGGTGCATTGTCACCCATCTCATTCAAGAAAGAAAGTTGGCATTATATGGTGGACCTGGACAGCTAACATTCCTTATACTTCTCCCCAGTCATCCAGCTTTTCAGGGTTACAATTGGTCAAACAGAAACCAGGTAATGGCTGCTCATATCATGACAAATCCACCTCCATGCTCGACAGTTACAAGAAGGCAATCAAGATCATACTGTTGTGGAAGTATCCTTTAAACGCCCAACCGTACTTTTGTAGGGAAAAGTGTGACACTCGATTCATTGAAACATAATACTTTCTTCCACTTATCAATCGACCATGTTTTATGAGTGTGACGCCACTGTAAACGAAATTTATCATTAACATCTGTTACAAGTGTCTTAGGAGTTGCTGCTCCACCATAAATGCTCTGTTTATAATGGTACCTTCTAACTGACACCGGAAGAACCCATATGGGCATTGAGCTCTGCAGGCATAATTGTGTTGTTGTGTTGTGACTAATGGTACTTGCCGTGGACAAACCTCCGCTGATACGATCAGCAGATTTTTAAGCCTAAGAAATGCGTCTCTTTTTTTTAAATAAGTAGCGCCATCTAGGGCCAAGAGTAGCTACATACAAGTCACTACCCTTTTTAGGGGGCGGACTACAATCATGAATATTCATTAATACATCTCAGATCGTAATTTAGACCTGGAACAGAGAACGACCACCTCTGATCCAGTACCCCCAGTGATATTACTCTCGATATGGAGGACTTTGCGATCACGAACAGACTTAACGAGCGCCAATCGCCATAGACTCGGGGAATATTTTGGCCGGTGAATTACAAACCTAAGGAGTACGAGTCCAACGCTTTACCAACCAGGCCATCCCGGCCAGTCATAACTGTTGAAGTTGATAGTTTTTAAGACGTTACAATCTGCTTCAACACCAGTCGGTCTCTTTCATGGAGTTTATCTTTCCGCCCCCTTTTTTGCTTTGGCGAGTTTGTCTTGCCAAGCTAAATGTTTGTTGCCTTGACTTTAGACACCGTACCTCTAGAAACACCTGAAAGTTGAGGTGTTTAGATCACACTTGTTCCAGACAGACGAAATCCAATAATTTGGCCTCTTTGAAAATCAATGAAGTCCGATATGTTACACCTTTGAGAAAACCTCAAGAATTACAGACATTTAATAAAGTTAACACATCACAATATATGGACTGCTATTTATAAAGAAGGCTAGTGGTTATCATTATATTTTAATGCTTACGAAGCGCATTCAGAAACGTTGCTTTTATTCACAGGTGTTTCCATTACTTTGATAACATCTTGAATGGTTTTACATATTATATATCTTAGATAATAACGCTTAATTACATTGCTAATAAAACCTCAAAATTTGTGTAAATTTGTAAATTTTCGCTCAGATATAACTGATGGAACAAAGAAATGTGTTATTTGGGCGTTCTGGAGATGATCTTCCTCTCCCATAAAAATCATATTCTAAATAGATCTATCAACAAAGCTATCAGAAATGTTTGGACCTTTCCAATCCTTGTATTACTTGAAGAAAATATTAAACAAAAAAAATTCCAAACTTTTCCTTCTAAAGTTATTTGAGGCATTCAGGGGTCTTTGAAAAAAAAAAAAAAACAGACAATATTTGAAATTTCTACTTTTTTTTCTTCAGGAATGAAATAAGAATTTTAAAAACTGTAAAAGTCATTTACTTTGTTGTTAACATTTATAATGACTCAGCGTTACTTTATAAGTTTAAAACAATGCAAACAAGCAAACAAACAAACATTTTATTGCAAAAAAGATTTTTTTTTGCGTTTATCTTCGGTTTTCTTAGCAAGAAAAATCATTTTCTTTAACTATGAATAACTAGAAAAAGATCTTTAAAATAATTAATGGAATGTCTTTGTTGCCCTTTCAGTCAATAACGTCTATCTACTTAGAGAGCAGCAAAAAATTTCCCATGCATTTATTCCACTTTTTCTATTTAATATATAGCTATATAAATTGCAATACATTCCACATTGGAAATAATACTATTGTGCCATAACAATGCATTTTTTGAGAACAAAATATCTTCCATCTTGTGAAAAGAAACTTTATTATTTCCGCAAGTTGATGGAAACAGAAAACGTCTCAATAAATAACCGAAAAATAAACATTGCAGGGTATCATTACAACAAAGCTAAAATGCGCGTTGATATTGATAAAAGAAACAGAAAAATTCATATCAATTTAAACTAAACTAAAAACTTTAGTTAAATAATAAAAAGAAAATGTTAGGGTATATACCAACTTTCTGAATCCTTTTAGGATCCATAACAGCTCATAAACGCATTTTCATAACTTTTAACGCATTAATTTTAGGGAAATTATATTTTAATAATAACTGAAAAGCATCTTGATTAAAATGTCAAAAGTGCTCTTCATCCTTAAAGTCTGGGATAAAAACTGGACGGTTTCTTTGATATTGTGTTACAAAACTCCATCTATGAAATAAAGGGACTTCTAAGCCGGATGTTACCTAAAACACTAGAGCTTTACGCATCTAGACAAGTTAATACTTTGCGGGGTTTTAATCCATTTTCTGTCACGTTGACTTTTCCGACGGATATCAGTGTTCGGTAATAAAGTTTATTTGGTCCCTTTGTATTAAATTGGTAGGATGGTTACAGTAAAAATCATGCTTTTTCTCAAATAAGTATAAAGATTTAACAATAAAATCATCGAATAATGATTTATTTTTAAAATTTAACCAATGAAACAGACATTACATATGTTAATACACGATGAAATTTAAAAAAATAACATAGAAAATGTATAGCTCAAAATGTATTTAAAAGGAAAATCATTTTTGTGTGTGTGTTTCAGTGTTATTCAAAAGAAAAGTAATGTTTTGAAGTCATATCAGGTCATATAAATTAGAAAATAAATGAAACTAAAAGAACATAAATGAAAATAAATTGTATTCTCATTTTCTCAAAATTAAAATTTTAATATATGGTATCTAATTTACAATATATGATTTTCAGAAACATAGCAGTTAAGAACTTTCACACTCGAAATACTAAACAAACCTTAGACCAGTTAAAACGATAAAATTATTTCTTTATAAAAGTTCGTTATTATTATTCCTAAAAATATCTCTAGTAGTACAAGTATATTACACAACATTGTATGATATTCAAAATATGTAAAATAGGGTTGAGTATTCGATAATATAACATAATATCGCACCTTATAACAGATTATCGTGTAACAAGCTGCGTTATCTTGGCAACTATTTTAAAAATATATGTACAATTGTATTCGTGTCATAAATTCAGATTTTATGTACACCCTCAAAGCATAAATTATATCTAAAAGATGAACCAACCAAAATTTAGGATAAAAAACCTAGGATAGCATTAAAACAAGAAATAAAAACAAATAAGGATATTAAGGGTATTCAAAGTAGATTTTAAAAATTATTTACTATGACAAATAATAAACAGCTTTTTCTTATCACCATATAAGTCGTACTTACCCTCCTACTACTTTCTAAGTATAGGGAAAATAAATTTTAGACAGTTTGAAGTAAGATATTTTAAGAGAGATAAATTTTTCTGTCCTGCACTAAGATATGAGGACAGAAAATTGTATACCTACGCTCTTCCAGTGTGGTAGCTGCAACTTCAGCACCAAACTGGCTCTCCCCCAAAGAGTTTTGGCACTTCACTCGAAAAAAATACCTGGTCTTGGGTCTGAGACCTCGAACGGTCAGCGTCGTTTCTGTACCGGGGACACTGATTGGTCCTCCAACAACTTCACCTAGAAAAGTTTATTAATTGTATCATTTTAAACAAATAAATATTTTTTGAGAATAAAAATGAATAATCTGAATATTATTCTATGGTGATATCATCTGAATATTAATCTATGGTGATGTAATCTGAATATTAATCTATGGTGATATAATCTGAAAATCTACGATGATTTAATCTGAATATTAATATATGGTAATATTATCTGAATCTGAATCTATGGCGATGTTATCTGAATATTATTCTATGGTGATGTATTCTGAATATTAATCTAGGGTGATATAATCTGAATATTAACTAGAGTGATATAATCTGAATATTAACTAGAGTGATAAAATCTGAATATTAATATATGGTGGTATAATCTGATTATTAATCTATAGTGATGTAATCTGAATATTAATCTATGGTGATATAATCTGAATATTAGTCTATGGTGATCTAAATTGGCATCAATAATAATTGAAACAGTCTGCACGGGTAAGAATATATTGTAATTGTTCTTATTTAATACTGAATTTGTTCGTACTCATCAACCCGTTGCGGTTCGATGGCGAATATGACTCGACATACAAGACTGTTTATCATTTTGACGTTTTATTTTTTTTAAATTTAATTGTTAAAAATGCCTACATTAGGGTTAAGACATGTAGATTATTTTTTCAAAGAAATTCGACTTAAAAGAATTATGTATATTTATTTTTCATAGCAATAAACAAATCTTTGTATTAGATTAATAGTTTTGCATCTATTTTTTTGGACTGTAAAGGGTTAAAAGAAGTTATCACATTTGTATAAAATTAAACTTAGACAGAAAATATTTCACGAACCATTTCAGCCAACTATTAAACATTTCTTACCTTTATCTTTCTGCAAGATTAAAATGTGAAAAATTATGTGTTGCATATAGAAACGTTGCAGTTTGTATTTTTTAAAAATATTTACTTGAAATAAAAAGTTTTTTTATAATTCAATTTAATTAATTTATTATTATATATTATTACTAATTGTACTTTCTTAAAATTACATATCAAAATGGTTTTAAATGCCGCTTTGTAAAAAATGGAGAGTTCCCCATACATATCGTTTATAAGAAAAGGAAATTAAGACAAAAAAATGATTATTTCTTACATAATTCTGTAAAGAGGAATATTTTAATTTAATTGGTGAAGGAAATTTTCGTACGTCTTAATAATTCAAATTATGTAAATAAAATGGAAAACACATAATTATTTTTGGATATTCGCCATTTATTTGTAAAGTTTGGCAGTAAAAATAATTGTTTTACATTCAATACAGAGTATTATTTAAGAACGAAACACCTACAAAAATTTCTATTTTCTACAAAAATTTCTATTCCAAACCAAAAAAATTAATATCCCAAACATTAAAAAATTAGGAATTAATTTTAAATGAAAAATATTGTATTTATTTTCTGATCACTTTTTGATAAAATAAAGAATTTTAAGTTTGTATAACTATCCAGAAACCTTAAGAATGCTTTATATTTAGCCTAATAGAAATGCAAATTAATTATAAATTTTGAAATTCTTTTTCTTTTATATCAATACTACAGCCTGCAACTTATTGCATCTTAATATTCTTCATCAAGTAAGTTTAAAATTCTCTTATTTAAGAAAGCATTATTCATTTTATTGATAATGTAAACATTTATTTGATCGTAAATAATTAAAACAAGAATAAATACTTAAAAAAGATGAATAAACAGGAATAATTAAAAAAGTGAATCGTTTTCATTATTCGTTTGGTAAATCTATCAAGAAATTACATTCAAGCGACGAAGACAATCATGAATCGTTTTGAATCACCAACATTAATCATTTTCATAGTAAGAAAGAAACTTATCGAATTAATTAAAAATTTAAAAATTATCACTAAGAAATTCATGCAATTTCTTGTATATAATATGTAGATGATATAATACTGTTAATGATGACTGATTTTAATTTAGTGTTTCACTTAGAAGTGAACATTTTATTGTTATTAAAATTTAAACAAAAATTAATTCTAAATTCCGTTTCTTTTTGTTAGAAGCACACTCCAAAGATATCTCACCGTTTATTTGCCTCCACATCACGGTATACTGAAGTATTGGAGAGTTCCCATCAAATGGCTTATTCCACGTAAGTCTAACATTGCGGCTGGATATGTCATGAACTTCCAAATTTTGTGGAGCGTCCGGGATATCTGAAAAGTAATTAAGCATTCTAACATTCTTGTGCATAGCTACTTGACGGTGGTAATTTAACTGAATAGTTAGTTTCTTAGAGTATAAACCAATTCTAGACGAAATTTATAAAATCTATCTTGGCATCACTATGGTTATCTAACTTATGTTCTATCAATGATAAGCTTTTAAATATAGCCTTTGTGCAGTTATAAAAGGAATTTTAATTCATCGATTTTTTTTGGATTTACTTAAAACTGTATCCAGTGTTTATTTAAAGAAAACATATTAATGTAAATCGGAATTTCATGAAATTTCATCATCTTGCGTAATAATCAGCTGAATAGTTCGTTAAAGGTTTTCCTTGTCATAAAAATACTGAATGCAAATTTTAGAATGTGAAAGTAATAATGCTTTATATGAAGTTATTAAGCATTATCTGTCATTAATAAAAGTGCTTACATTGAGATAGAAACAAAATATTTTATTTAAGAAAACATGAATAGATACAAAATAATTTAACCAAAACATGCACAATCATTGAATATTTTTATGTCTATAATTTTAAATACTTAATAATAAATATTTTAAATATCTTAAATGTAAAAAAAAGACATGTGTCAATAATTTTTTTTTCGGCTATTGAACGAAGATGTCTTTTTTATTTTTATTTTCTAAGGTTATTATCCCGAAATGTATAATAATAATAATAATAATTTAGAAATTAATATAATTTTTTTAAATTAAAACCTTTTGAATAATTAAATATTCAATCATTATATAAAAAAGTATGTATGAAAACAACGTAAATAAAAAATATTGACGATATTTAAATTCTGAAAATGAACTATTATGGATTAATTTGTTAAAAAAAAGATGCTTAATATGTTTTCATGTAATTATTTAAAAATTATTTTTGAACACTGACATGCAAAATCGTAGCATATTATTTAAAAATTATTGCGTATACGTTCTATCGAACATATGAATTTCTGATTTTCCAAGATATTTAATAATTTGCTTAAAGAAAGAGTCTATAATAGTATCCCAAATATTTACTAAAATCTTCTTCCAAATTTAAAATAACAAGACCAAACCAACTTATAACAGATGTGTATTTTAAAGCAAAGTAATATTCTATAATACTATCTACAAATTTATATAAAATTTAGGATGAACGTCTATAGTTTATGTAACAAGTAAAATGACTTACTATTAAATAGAAATGTAATAATGATAAATCAGATTTGTCGGGATATTTGCCATTCATTGTAACCCAAAGTTAATATTATTACATAAAAGTTATTTTCTAACTTCAGTTTCTGTGTTCGTCAAGTTTCTTATGAAATCAATGTATAAACCCATTTCCTAACCTCCATACCAGTATTCAATAAATAAACCTCATTGACACTATATCCATTCCAAATCTCCGCTTGTAAGACATGCTCTTTAAAGCAGAACAAATATTTTTTTTTTCTGTTTCTTCTGAAACTCTTTATTTTTTTTCCAGCTGTAGTTCTTTTTATATCTTTTTTTCTGTACAGCAGCAAGTGCTGTTTCTATTTTTCAAAAAATAGTCTTACCTCAATTTTCTTTCTATTTTTTAAATAAGATCAAAAATAATCCTGTCATATACACCATTACAATGTGGACTTTATAAATAGGGGCTTTCAATCCGTAATAAATTATTTCATATGGTAATGCTAATTCAGAAATTAACGCCCTTAATTTTTTTTCTGCAGCAAAAGATTCGATTTTAAGCTTGCACTAAAATTCAACTGGGATGTAAAACACAAACATTTAAAATTATGAAGCAAAAATTTGTTCTTTAAGTCAAAATCGGCTTACTTTACGATTCAAGTAAGATTTGCCATTATTCATGACTTCTTTTGAATTTAAAATCCAAACTTCGATTCGGAAGACAATTTTATAGCCGTTTACAAAGAAAAAGCATTATAATATTTGCATATATTTACAAAGCGATATCATCACAGAATCGTTTGCACATTATATTATTTTTTCCCTTACGTTGCCATTACATGTATTTGAAATATAATAATAGAAATAATTTCCAATTCAGGCTTGTGGGTTAGCTTGCATCAGAATCAGGGAAATGTCTGATATCTAGTTGTCTGATTAAATGCGTTAAAAAGGAATATCTACGTATAGAGGAAATAATTTATTCATGTATTCAAAATTTATTGTTAAATATGATTCTATTATTTAGCATAAATATATTTTTTAATTGTTTAATAACTTGAGCGTTTTTATTTATTAATTAATAATGTGAAAATTCAAATAAAGTAGAAAATACAGTTTTCAGAATTTTTATTAAAATTCTTGTCCTTTTTATAAAAATGAATTATTTTTATTTTTATTTTTTGCTTTCTTCCTGAAATGCTAACTTTTTGAATAATATATATTTAAAGATTTCTAAATAGTTCAGTTTAAAATATATCTTTTTCTAACTAATTAATTAAATTAAATTATCAATTAATATTTTTAATTATAACAATTATATACATTTACAAATAATTTTTACTATATAAAAATGACAATATTTGATTGTTAAATTAAATTAAACTCAAAATTGATTTCAAGATTTCATCACATTTCGAATTATTTAATTTAAAAAATTGTATTTCAAATTAAAAAAATTAAGCTTATAGTCATGTTAGGTAAAGATTTCTTTAAAAAAACACTTTTCATAAATTACGTTACATCCTGTCCTTAAAATTTATACTGAATATTAAATATACTGAAGAGTCTCTTTTAGTTATGGTGACATCCTAATAAGCTCTCAATCCATCATAAAAGCAATCTAAATATAAAATCCTCTTCAAATATTTCAAAATCAAAAAGTGCTTATGATTTGTATAAATGATATCCTCCAAACTACTTCGTAGAAAATGAAAAAGATAAGATTAACCATACAAAATAGCTCCAATTAGATTTTAAATGAGCGTGCATCATTTCTTGATATGCTTCATAATTTTATGGCACTCGAAATAAGCCCCACTCAGATGCTGCTGACAGATTTGACAGCTCTCCAAATCACCATGGATCATTTTCCTCTAGAGCACTCGAAATTGCACATATTTATGCAAAACATGAGTGTAGTGTTGAAATCTATCTGAATCATCTAGATCAAATATTTCCGGATCGGTGAATATTTCTTGGCTCATTTATTCATCATTGAATGTTAGCATCGAGTAGCCACTTCTCATTAAACAAATTTGCTCTTATTTTGTGATTTGAAATTGCTCATATTCTGTGAAGCTTGGAAGTCAAGTCCTTGATTTAAAATTATTTAAAGTTACAGAAATTAGGCGTAATATTATAAAAAATTGGAAATATTTGATATGTTCTTCCTTTTAGTTTTGGATTTAACCTACTATTTTATGTTTAGAGCAAAAAAAAAACTTTTTGCAGGATATTATTTTAAATTTATAATTTTAGCATTGAAGTTAGTAAAAATTATTTAGTTTGAAATATTGAAATGCGTAATATGATTTTATCAATCATTGTCATTAACAATCAGTGTCATAAGTGCTTATATAAGTAATCAATAATTTGTAAATAATAAAAGTAAATAGTAATAAAAGT
The DNA here is from genome assembly GCA_026289955.1 of Argiope argentata. NCBI lineage: Eukaryota > Metazoa > Arthropoda > Arachnida > Araneae > Araneidae > Argiope > Argiope argentata. The sequence continues at coordinate 1,922,409 of JAOUZG010035502.1, read as the reverse complement.
AAATAGAAAAAGATTGTTAAGAAAAAGTGATAAAAAAAAAGATTACATTTGGATCTTTCGCATTGTATACTTCAGAATTTTCATTCGAAAAGAAAGAATTCAGAATTTCTTTCAAAAAGTTCATGTAAAAGTTTTAACAACTGAGCAAAAAAAAAATGCTATGCATATTTTATTGCATTATGTTAGAGCATAATTCTTGAACGGCCAAGCACTACATGTGCGTGCAAGTTAAATTATATTTTCATTCATTTTATTCGTTTCATTGAATGAATTACTTTACTGCAAACGATAAAAAAACTTTGTCTTGCATTAATTGTTTTTGAAAAATATCACATTTTCTATTTATTTCATTTCATATAATCACGTGCTCAAAATGGCATTTTTCTGAATTTTGTTTGTTGCAGTTGTTAACTGGTTTTATTTACAATAAGAGCTTTAGTAAATGGAATGACGACGCTTTATTAAAAGCTGATTGTTTGAGGTACTTGTGCAGATAATAAAATTTCAATTTTTCGCCTACGGACTTATGTTGACTCTCATTAACAAAATAACATCATGTTCTGACATGATAATTAAAAAGCTACACATTTTGCGGGATTTTACATTTAATTTATAATTTAATCTCTGAAATATGTTAATTTGTTTTAGCCTAAATTATTGATATGTTTATTAGGATTTTTAAATTATTCGTATTGCCAAACAGTATCATAAAGTTTAAGAAATATTAAGCTACAAAAGCAGGTGATTGTCAGAAGTAGATATTAAATAACAGCTATCAGCAATTTTGAGATATTAAAAATACTTTCGAAGGAAAACTAATTGTTGCCTCTTTTATTACAATAGGGTGGTGTATTGTTTAAAAGAAAAATCAGAGAAAATGCTCTTCTTGGTAATGAGTACTTCCCCGGAACGTAACTTTTTTTCCCTCGTATACATAATACAGAAAAAAGTATAGTAATCGTCAAAAAATCTGAACTCAAGATTTTTAAAGAATCTCTTCATTTTAGACTTCAGAATGTCACATCATTTTTTGGAAAACTAGATCGGTGAAATTCGATCTACAGCCTTTGCGCTTAACTTGAAGATTTCTAATTTTGAGAAGAAACTGATTAGAGGAAGTTCTTCTGCTCGACAATAAATTAATAGGAGGATTACAAAGTAAGTAATAAAATACATTTCTCTGATTTAACATCACTAGTGCAGACGATTATCAAATTTGGAGCCAAATATAAATAATATTTGACCTTCTCTTTATCTGTACTTTCAGAAACTTGTAAACGGGATAACTCAAAAACACCATGCATTAAATAAATTAAATTTGGTACAGGATTTTAAGATAATAATTACAGCTTTGTGTCAAATTTTGCTTTCAATCAGTTGTGAAAAAGACGTAAACAAAAATAAAAAGTCCATATTCAGTTTGTTTGAATACTATTAATTGCATTCTAGGATCTAACAGACAAAAATTCGGCAAAGATGGCACAAGAAATTCAGTCAACATTTTAAATTGAATCGAGAATTTAATATTTTGTAAGTGTTGTGTGCCAATGCATATGATGTGTTCTTAAGGATGATGCATTTATGAGAAAGAAAGTTTTCAGGAAAACACCTGCGCTGATTGTTACAGCCATTCTGTTGTTGTTGTGTCAAATGGCTCTTGCCATGGAAAAGCCACCTGCAGCAGACTTAAGCCAGATCAGATTTAAGCCGAAAGGAGCGTCCTTGTTTTTGAAGTAGCGCCAACTAGGGCCAAAAGTACAACTTAGCTACGCACTCACCACATTTGCTTGCACAGCCCCTTATTACAAGAGGGCACATTCGCACATCTCACAGATAGCGCATATAACATAACACCTCTCCAGAAGAACAACAATGCACAAACTGGGACTCGAACCTGAGACTCCCAGAACACGAGGAAGGACGCATTACCTCTGTTCCAGAAAGCCAACTTACAGCCATTCTTGTCAGGTATAAGGCAAATTTCTATGTGCTTTCTTCATTTACCCTCATAAACTACACTCCATGTAATTTTTTTAAGATGCAGAGTTTGTTAAAGAGACAACGATTCCCAAGTTCTAAAAAAAACAGTGTTTAAGGTATTGGGACAGGTCACAAAATTTGTATGGGGCACCATATCTCCTTATTCATTTCTACACGAATAAGGTAGCTGAAAACTGCCTAATTGAAGAGATAAGATACATCAAAGGAAATGTTCACAAATAAACAGATTATTTTTACATTCAATTTTATTGGTAAAATAAATTTTTAATCAATTCGCATTGCAGTTTTTTTTTGTGAATCAGTGTGATTCGTCTCTTTCACATCTATCTTTACAATTATTTTAGATAGATTCAGCATAATTCTTCTTATTAATTTTTTTTATTTACCATATTTCCTACACTATAAAAATGAGATAATTCAAGCAAAAGAGAATTGAAAATGTGATAACAAAAGAATTATTACATTAAACGGTTATCATTTGGTAAATTCATCATAAAAATAGAGTGAGAAACGAATAGGAAATGTTAAATGGAAAGAATTCGTAATTTCTGTATTTTTTACATCTATTTTTCTTTTGTTGTTTCTAATGGCTGTTGCTATTGTTAAGTTCGATGACGCAGTTAGTTATTTTAAGCCGAGGATGCGTCTTTTGTTTCAATTAGTGCCAACTAGGGTCGAGAGTACATCTTAGCTATTCAAGCATCATTTTCGAGTGCATAGCCCCTTTATAAGGGGGTATCAATTAATTTTTTTATTATGATTGTAGTGAGAATACGATATATTATAATAACTTGTGAATAAATCTAATTGATTGAAAATGATGATCAATACCCACTGTTTTGCAAAGTTACGCACACAATTACGTTTATTATTTTAAAAATGGAGTATAAATTATCCATTTCACTCTTGCAAAATCAAACACAAAAACAAAATAAATTCTAATAATCCTTTCTCTTTTCCAATTTACAGAAAAATTCACTTACGTAATTACTGTGAGTTATGAAGAAAGGTATTAGCAATTTAACACTTATTTATCAAAATACTCGTTTTAAAAATAAATTTAATCATCAATTACACAGTATAATGTTCTGTCTCGAATGAGCAAAGTTGGAAAAAAAATTGCGAGACATCGTCTATGTGAAAATAAATTTCTTTTGATTTAACAACATTAAATGACTCGAAACACCGTCATCATTACGAAAATTATCCCTGCTGCATCGTCGAAAACATAACAATGATGTAATTTTAATAAGCGAAGTGATTTTTGCTGCACGGAAAGGAATAGGATAATTATGGGGAAACTTTAGCATGAAAAAAAAAGCAACACCGAGACACCGGTATCGACTAAGAACGTAATCGTTCATTTTATGCCCCCAGAGATATCATTAGATTTCAATAATGCTCGATTTTGCGAGGCTTATTTTTAATAATTTTTCCTCGGAACGCGATTTGCCGCTCATTCTTTGCCGTACATTTTTCTTTCGTTTTCAGCATCAAGAAACGAGATTCAAATATTGAAGCTCGGCACGCCAAGCACGTCATTTGCACTCCACATTATGGCACATAATGACAGAGTAATTAGAAATTCAATATCCTTGAAGGAAAATGATATCACTAGCAAAGACATACTAATCGCCAGGAGGAGAAAACGCTGATTGCCTTTTAGAATTACTTGGTCTTCTTTCTTTTTTTCTTTTTTTCTTTCTTTCTAGGAAGCTAATCAATGTAATGCTTTGCCTTTTCAGCGACGAAATTGCCGTTTAGAAATTTTCAAGGAATGTCACGCTTCGTAATTAGTTTGTTTTTAGGGGTGGGATCTGGACTCTCTAAGTATGGCCAACGGAAAAATTACGATCTATTTTTATCACATTTATAATTAAGTAATTCTTTGCCTGTATAGTTTTTAGAAGTTTATGAATGAAATTTCATTACGGAATGTATGAAATATGTTTGTTTAATAACCTCGTTTCGGGATATCAAAATATCCTTTGATGCCTTTTATTGGAGCTAAAATGTTTTTAATAAGTTAAAATAAATATGAGATTCCTTTTTACAAATTCTGTGAAATGTGCTATGAATATAGGTGTTTCGTCCAAGAATGCAAGTGATAAAAACAGTTAAAGGTTTGTTTTTTCGTCATAACCGATTAGAGTTTTTGGTCATAATTTGAATTTCAGATTATGTTAAATCAGTGGCGAATGTGTTTACGTACTTTTATAAGAAGTATTGATTTCTATAGGAAATCAGAAAATTCTGTAATTCCTTATAGATTGGAACAACTAATGCACTAATAATTATGCTAGATTTCGCTTTCAAATGCTGAATAAATTTGTTTTTATTGTAATAAATTCATTGACAAGTTTATTTCCCTGTATTTTTCATTCACCATAAAAATAAAAACTATTTTAAATGATCACTACAATCAATTAAATCATTTGATCATTATTTGATTTTTAGATTATGTTAAGTCAGTGACGAATGCATTTACATACTTTTATAAGAAGTATTGATTTCTATAGGAGATCAGAAAATTTTGTATTTCAATAAATTGGAACAATTAATGCATCTATAATTATATTAGATTTCAATTTCAAATGTTGAATAAATTTACCTACAATGAAATACCTGTAATGAATTAATTGATAACTTTACTCTCCTGTATATTTCATTCAACTTAAAAATAAGAGTTATTCCAAATGGTGAGGTTCGAGGACAAGAATAATGTCCTCGATTTATAGAGAAACAATAATTTAGTTCAGTTGAACTTTTGTTAAATTTTAAAGCCTTAAATGAGCTATTTTAGGTTAGACCTTTTAGTTTTGAACCATTGTCAAATGACGAAAATGACTTATTATCTGGAACTTCCAGCTCCAATCTTACCAGATAGGGAACATTTATTTGAAATTTACCTGAAATTACTAAGTCAACTTACTGGTAGATTCTTCATTTAAACTGAATTTTTAATCTAGAACTTTCAAGACAAGGTCAGGAACCATGCATCCGTGTCTTCAAGAAACCATGAGTTATTGTAATTATTTGAAATTAATGTATTGTTATTAATTTATAATATTGCTTTCTGTACAGTTGCTCTTATTTGGAAATGGAGATACTTTTATAGAATGTTCGATGGATTCCAGATCAATGATCCTCAACCATGGCTACAAGGAGAGATGTTTACGAAAATAAAAGAATTACGGCAATATCTTTACTGGGACTCAAGATTCTTTTCAGTTTAGTAATGCTTATCATGGAGCACACTGTCCAGTTGTATTGTTGTTATTCTTTTATAATAACTCTGTTATTTTATACACAAAGATGATTTCTGAAAATGCTTTATTTATGCATTTATCGGCTGCATTTTGCAGCCTGTATGTCGTGTTTTTTCTGCAATAAAGCGTTGTCATCAAATACTGAGGTATATATTGTGGAACCAAAGGACAAAATCTTTTACAAATAGAAATTGTTGCAACTCCCTAATAGCTAATTTATGTGATGTCACATATAAATATTAATAAATATTAACCTTAATTACGAATGGTATAATTAAAGTAAATTACTATATATTATTTATAGATTAAAGGAATGTATTTATAAATCATAATTCTGAAATTTCTTTACATTACTACAATTCCAAGCATTATATTTAGTGAAATATTTAAGATGCATTTAAATTTTAAATACAAAACGTGATTTCTCGCTATTAGATTTGCTAATTTGTTAAGGTTCTTTCTATCAATTTCAGCAATAAATAATTTAAACTTAGAAAGTTCTAAAACATAATTTTTTTTAAATATTTATCAGTAACATGTGAAAATCACACTAAAATAATCCGAATTTTAAATTTGATAATGAGTTTTTTAGTGAATAAAAGGGATTTCTTTTCAGAATGCAGACAAAGCATTTAATACATACATATCTACTATAGATGTCGCATTAGCAGTTATTTAAGCACTTCTAATAAACTTGAATATATGTTTCAAAATCAAATATATTGAAGTTGCCATTATTTAATTCCTTATACAGCATTAATTTTGATTTCCCATCGTTTTACAAGTAATAAATCTTCTTTTTCCAATTATATTCCTCAAAGTGAAATGGGTAATTATATTTACATTAAAAAACGGAAAAGTAATAGGAGTCTCCTTTACTAATATGAGAAAGCTGCTGCTAGACCTATGTTCTTTTCTATAGATTTGATAAGGGATTTTTTTAATACTCATTGGACAAAACTCTTCATTTCTTTCTTCAGAGATGGTTTTAGTGTTTTCTCAGCCGCAATGCGGATTAACTGTAGTTAAAATAGTATTTTTCATCTGTACTAGATACTTTGCATCTGGATGACTGGAGTCCCCGACTCCAAAGGGTTTAATATCATACTGTAATTTTTTCAAGTTCATGGCTACCATGTAAAATAGTAGACTTTTGGTTCGCTTTATAACAAACTACATTCTTTGAAAGGATTGCTAATGACAAAAAAGTGATAAACATTTGATGTTGTGGTAGGTATGCAATTCCGAGAGCGTACCAACAAATTACGAGTATACTAACGGAATATACTGAAGGTATTTTTTTATAAGTATAAGAATTGAAACCGTGAACTAATTTTTTGTATCCTTCTTAAAATGATTAAGTTTAATTCTTAATAAGATTTTAATTATTATAATATTTTAGTCATTATAATATTAATAAATATCATTTTATAGTAATACATTTAATTATATTCATTATATATTAAACGAATATTTAATTTTTGAATATTTTAAATATTAAATTACATTTTAGTCAAAACATCGCATGTGAACTTGATTTATGAAATTCTCTGAAATTTTATATTATCCTTTTCGCATAATCACGAATATACAAATAGAAAGGCAACTTTTCCTTTCCATTTCTGTTGACTTTTCCCAAAAATTCAACTACTCATATTTTTGATGATGAAACAATATACAATATTTCATCTTTCTAGGTTTTTTTTACGTTCTTAAAGTATTGGCCAGTATGCTCATTACCTAGAAAACTGGACTTTTATCTTTGGGTATTTTTTTTAAAATTTTGTATATTTTTATTAATTTGATTTCAGAACCACATATCAAATATCAAACAAGTTTCAGCTACTTTGCTCTTATAGAGACAGAATTGAAAAAAAATGTATTTGATTTATCTGTGAAATCTAAAATATATTGCAAATCATTCAAATCTATTTTTTTAAATTATTGCAAAGCTTTCTTTTTCTATGCGAAAACTTAAAAAAAATATTACTAATTAAAAATATTTCGATGAAATTATAAATTATAAACAAAGCACTTGCTGCAACTAATTGTGTGTCAAAATCCAGTGCGAATCTATGGCAAACAATGATTATTTATTTGAATACAGTTATTGCCTTTTTCCCGGTTTATATATTTATTTATTTTGTTCATGCTTGTGAAGTATTTACTTAAATGCTTATTACGAGTTTTTCGCTTTTTTTAAACTTTAAAACAGGCTTACGAGAAAAGTCTTTTAAATGCATTTTCCCCTTGTGGAATTTTTATTTTAAATAACAGATCGTTTGCTACATTTTTGAAATTCAATGTAAACAAATAAATTAAGATTTCCATGAGTTTGTGAAAGGCATACTTGAGTTTGGAAGTGAAATTAATTAAAAATTAAAAAAAAGTTTGAACTTTTAGTTTAAATGAAAGAAGTTTAGTTAAATATAAAATGCCTAGTTAAAATAAAGCAGTCCATGTAATGATACTTCCCATTTATCAGTTTATTTCTTAGTAAATGGAGCATTTTCATTCCTTTTTTGGTTCTTGATTTTTTTACCACTTTAACAGGGTTTAAGGCTAATATAATAAACTTATCTTTATTTTGCAAATTCTTCGATAATATTAAAGTAATTTGAATAATTGGAAAAAAAATCTAATTATTTATCCAATAGTTATGGATATTCTATTGAACTATATTTTTCAAAGAAACGATACAGTGATTAGTGTGTCATATGACTTTCAATTCTATGAAAGGCTAAAGAAGGAAAAAAAAATTATTTCTTGAACTATGTCAAGGGAGATTTAACATTATATCGAGTATTTATTATCTATTTATGATTCTAATCTCAAATTTAATTCTTTTTCATTTAGTGCTTTATAACCAAATTATTCAATTTCCTTCCTGTTCAATTCTTCGTCTGTATCAAATATTCCAATGATATATAACTCATGAATAAGTCTCAATTAATTTAATTTAGAATACTGAAATTAATTCTTATGCATAAGAAGGTTAAGAAAGAAGTATAATAATTATGAATAACCTATCATAAATACATTTCGAATCTGTATCTCTAAATCTAGATTAATATTGTTTTAGGCAATAAATGATTTTATGAACTATTTTTATATAATTTGCAAGCGTAATTAGTTACTGATATTAGTTATTCTAACTGTGAATTGACTGATTCTTAACATCCATTTTCTTATTAATAATCATTGCATTCATAAATATTATTTCCACTTACTTATTAAATGAAAATACAGAAATGTAAACACATAAAAAAAGTTTCAAAATGTCTTTGACTATATAGATAATCTAATTAATTGATTAACCATAAAATAAAAATCATTTCTCAATCTTCCACATTGTTTATATTTAGGTTCTTAATGGAAAAGTAAAGAAAAATATAAAAAGGTTCATATGAAAGTTTTATCTCATTATTTAATATTAAGTATGACATCATTGTACGTTTTGGAATTGAATTTTTAACGATAAAAATTAATCAATACTGAAGTGGCTAAATATGACTTTTTCAACACTGCATCCAATAAATCTAAGGTAATAACATTTTAGAAATAAATTATATTTTAAAACTAACTAAATTCTTAATAAAGCCAATAATAAACATATATTTGTCTTAATTATAAGGAAAAAGTTATTTTTCTTTTTATTATGCATAATTGTTTTAATATGCTTTAGTCAAACGTGAACTAATTGCATAAACTAAGCCAATATTAAACAAAAATGATAAAGATTAGTAAAGAATGGTATTTGAAAAAAAATCGAAGCATATTTGCAATATCGACTGATTAATTCTATAAATTGATTAATAGATTTTTGAGCTTATGATATACAATATTGCTTTTTCAGTGAACTTTGAAGACTTCTAATAAAATCTATGTGTGTACAACTTAAAATTTTAAACATTCATATCTTTATACATCATTAACGAAAAGTAATCTATTGTTTCCATGCATTAAATGACGATATATCATTAAAAAATCCCCAAAAGAATTTTTTTTCTACAATATAGATAATCAATCACCTGAGTAATTGATTTAAGAATAAAATTATTCCAAAAACTACCTCTTCAGTATGTTTTATTTTACATTTTTTTATTCAAGAGATAAAAAAAAGTAAAATAAAAACTCTTGAAAGAAGGCTCCTTGCACAAAATCCATCTCATTATTATTTTTCCTTAAATATACCAACCTTGTACTGTTAATTGGATGTTCATGGAATCTTCGCCATAATCGTTAATGGCTGTGCACGTGAACAGGGCTGAGTCCTTCCTCTCAGCTTTCTCGATAATCAATGTCGTTCTATCGCCGTCCACCAGTTCTTCATTTACCAGTTTGTACCTAATACAGTATGAAATAGCAGGATATATATATGCAATCACTTATATATAAAAGCTTTGTTAAGGGAAAGATTTTTAACTTTTTATAGTTTCCATTTTATCGACGAAAAGTCACTTTCTAAACTCTTTGATAAATGCCGCTGCTGGTATTAATTGGATTTCCGATAAAGTTGTTGAGGGCGTGCAATTTAAAATCAGAAGAACTTGTCATTTTAGCTCTTGTCATATAAAAGAATGAGGGGGAAGAAAGATCACGTGCTTAAGTGAGATAGTTTGTGTATTGTGCCGTGCTGATAATACGTCTGAGGTGCTCGTGTCAATGCTAATTTGATCCTTATCTCCAGGGTAAAGTTTCCCTGAACTTTAATGGAATAGTCTTGTAAGACTCGCTTGTCTTATGTGTTTAAAGAAGTGCCAAGATTAACTTTTCTTCAGATTTTAATCGGTCGACAGTTTAATAATGGAGTTGGATGGATGTATTATCTTTACTTCAAAAATAGGTTAATTAGACGCCCGAATGTAGCTTTAAAAATGTGTATTCTGATAAAGAAATATTGTTCCTGAATACTATGGTTGTAATTAAAATGTTAGCTAGTTAACATTGACTATATTATTTCTTTTATAAATTATTTGTGTGGGGATTTTGTTGCCTTATCCTTATTCTATATTGATTATATCAAAATAGGCGCAGAAGTCGCTCAAAAGATTATTGTCACTATTATTAACTATCAAAAGATTTAAAGATCGAAACGAATGATTACATAAGTTTATTACATCACCGAATAAAAAATGATAGATTTGTTTTTGTACCGGTTTTGTACCAGTATACCAAGACATATATTTTCGCCACTATCATCCAACCCGGCATTCTTCACCTCCTTAGGCAGTTGGACAAGGATAGCTTCTTGGATATTAGTGGCATGATATTTGTTATATAATATTATTTCATTGAAGAATTTTTATGTTAATTATGCATAAAAATACTGTTTCCTATTATTTTTTTAAATTTCTCAGAAATAATCTAAAAATCTTCTGCATTTAATGAAAAAGAGCTTGATGTTCACAGGTTTAAAATAAATTTAATTCAGAATAAATAGTTTTAGATTTAAAAAATTAAAAGTTAGAAAATTAGAGCGTTTTACCTAAAATCTAGTCATTTGAGAAGAATTAATAAATGGTATGTTAAAATTAAAGATATTTACTACTGATTCAATGATTACTTAATTATTTTTTTATTTGTTAGTTTATGCACAAATATGATTATGTGGGAATATTTGTACAGTTTGGGATTTTACATGCATCCTACGACTCCAAAAATATATATGGTACACCGGATAGTTTACTTTCATTCTGTACATAGCAGCCAATATACTGTAAAGCAAAATGTGTATAACAGAAATTATTATTTCCGTTTTTACCTTCTTTACAACATGTGAGAAAAATTAAAATTTGCCTGTAAGGTGAACGGAACAGAGTTGCCAATAAATAAATGATAAACTCTAAAGAAATAGTAACTATTTGTTACTTACTCAGTCTTACATTATTTAAAAAATTATTTCCAGTATTTAAAAAAATGTATATATCAGACTAGATATTTATATACTAGATTATACTAGATATTTTCAGAACAAAAGGTAATGTGAATATAATTATAGTATTAAACATGATTTTGTACATGTATAAATATAATTTATCCGGTTGAAAATGTCAAAACAAGAATTTTGGAAGTTAATGGGTTAAGCAACATATAGTAAACTTAACGATACAGGCATTTAACAATATTAGTATTTAAATTATTTTGATTTTGGGAATATTTTTCTATTCATATATTGCCATTGAGTGCTATAAAAATTTAATTACAATTATAATTGAAGTATTAAATTGATTTACTTTTTGACTTAATACTTTTTTATGTATTAAAATGTATTTTATGTATTAAAAGTAAAAAAAGGATTTGTAAAGTATTTTAATACACCTGACCAAATCAATTACATTTTGGACTTTAATAGATATTTCGCCATTCTCTATTATATGATTTTAATGGAAAGAATCCCATGGCTATATCATTTAACAGTCTCGTTTAATTGATTCTTCACTGAAATATATGCCATAAGAAAGATTATTATAATAACATTATCTCGATTTGTAAGGATTGCGAAATATCTATGAAGTAATTATGATGTAAAGGATTATCCTTCATCACGCGTCCATTATTTGCAAGATACTAAGGCCTTTGATGCCTTAAAATCCATCACGTTATCGATTTTATGATTTCAAATGGAAACTGGATGCATATGACGGTAGCTACATGGATGCATAGATATTTCCTATAGTAGCCATTTCTCATATAATTCAGCACCTGGATACTGAATATATACCTTGTCTACAATTTAATATATGTAAGCCTCTTTTATCCTCTAAAGAGCAATGACTGTCCAGACCATGAAGAATTGAAGCCTCTATGAAATGGAGTGAAGATTCTACATTCGTGTCTGATTTAGTAGACATTTAAAGCAATGGTCTGTTGGGTTAATTAACATTTATTGTGAATTGCACATGATGAATAAATAAATGAAATTTCACACTGACATAAATGAATTGAAATCGAAATTTACTGGACATTATTTCAATTTAATTATCAATAAAGTTGTATTAATAATATAGACAAAACACTATCAGCACACAAATATTGTACAATATTGTGGAATATTGTTTAATATCATATAATATTGCACAATATTTTACAATATTATACAACAGAATGTGCTACCTAGGAATGTATGGTAATTCTATAAAAATATGTGGGAAATAAATAAAATTAATAAACCATATTATCTGAAAATTGTTTCTTAATTATTACCCCATATCAATTCCCAAATTTTTCCCTTCGCTTATATCATATAAAAGAATACATTTCCGGTCAGTTTGATTAAATTAAAAATTATAAGTGACTCAATGCATATTTTAATGTTAATTGAATGTTTAAATACTGATTTTAGCTGTTATGTTGATTTTTAAATATTATTGATATTTAAATTTAGATGATATTTGATTTAAATGCTATATAATGTTAGTATTATTTGGTAATAATATGCTATTTGATTTTGAACATATTCAGATGGAACTAAGAAATTTTTTGCCTTCAGATATCGATTCTTTTTATTTAATGTTCCTTCATTATTAATATCATATTCTGTTATTCATAGAAAGGAGGAATACACGCCAATGAAATCCATTATAAATTGAAAAGAAACAAAAAATATATAGAAAAAGTAACATTACTATTATTAAAAATTAATTACTTCCCAGAAAAAATATTTATTAAGTTAAAAAAGAACCAATGCAATAGTTGCTTTGAAACTAGTAAAACTGAATGAAAGAACATTAAATTTAAAAGCTTGCAACTTTTATTAAAAAAAATTAGCAGTTACCACTCGAAGGACAATATTTTTTATGCTCTTTATTAATCGATTGAAATTATCCCAATATATTTCTTGGTTTGGATGACTTCGAATAAAACTAAATATATATTCAGTAAATGTTTATGTTTTTATTTTCAACAAATTCAATAAATAAAATACAAATCCTATTTTGATGTTAGAAATGTTTTTTAAACTTATTTTACTATTGAAGTGAAACTCAAAAGTTAAAGGAATTAGAAAAGAAAAATCCTTTTGTTTTATAAATTTTTTTTCAATAAGCCTCTTGATAATGCCATTTTGCTTTCACATAAAATATTATTATCTTTAATGAATTCAATCATCTAATAATTACAAAGACTTTTTTTTGTAAACTGATATACTTGACAGCTTAAAAGTAAATCTTCTTTTATTTTATTTCTAGGAGAAAACTGGGAATTGTTTTCAAAGATTTTGGATTAATCATGAGAATTCATCAAACAATTCAAAGGACTCTTGAAGTAATGAAACTCTTTCTCCCCAGCCGTCTCCCCTAATCTTTTCCTCACATAAATTAAGAACAGTCACTTCAGAAACTCTTCAAAAATTCGAAACATGTCCGCTTTTTTTCATGTTTTTTTCATTTTTTTTTATTTTCGCTACTCTTAAGTCAAAGATATATAGACACATCTTGAAATAGGAGCAAAAAAATTGACAGAAAGAATTTAAATACCAAGACTTTTTTTATCTATTCGTTCCAGAAGTTTTTCGATTAATTTCAATCTTTTATGCAGGGGTTAAGATGTAGCTTATGAAAGAAAACGTCAAGTTCCAACTACTATGCTTCTGTAAACATTGATTAACACGAGCGATAGCTTCTGAATTATTCAAGTAACAAAGAAAAAAAAAGAGAAATTTAAACATTAAATTGAATTCTTTAGATTGTCAGTCAAGCACGAATATTCTTGGGAGAGAATTTTTTTTTCGAATTCTTTTGTTCTAAGAAGGAAGAGATAAATTCAAGTGCCTGCCTTGTTTGATTTGAGACTTTTCATTTTTCAATGGCAGTCTTTGGAAAGTTTAATTATATATCTAAGTTGCATTTTAAGCTTTCTTTAATAGAAAATTTATTTGTCTTTTATAACTATTCCGCAGAGATATGAAATTTATATAAAAACAGACTGGAAATGAAGTAGAATTTTTCAGAATTCTGCAGCAAAATGGAAAGAATTTTTCGGAATTAAATACAGTTTTTTTAATCTGAACATAACATATTTTTTATATTGTAATTAAACAATTTAGTTAAAAAACGTTTTTTGCTTTAAAATGTGATTGAATTCTCTATTTTGTAGTTTAATTTATGAGTTACATAAAATTAACAAAATATGTTTTTGTAGAATTTTGTCATATTGATAATTCTAATTTAGTAGATCTTGTTTTAAAATATTGTGAGATTTCAGTTGAATTATTTGTCCCATTTTGTCTTTTAATAATATCAATACTACTGAAATTTACAATAATTCAAAACTTTTTTGCTTTATTTTAAGGCGGATGCAACTAAAAGAATTAAACGGAATTAAAACCAATTTCTAAACATAATTGAAGTCACAGAGATACAACTCAGGCTTAAAATATTATATTCAAAATTAGTAAAATAGAGAATTTAGTGCTTTCTCTACAAAAAGGGGGACACAATTAAACCGAAAGCATAAAGTATGGATCTCGCAAACTTATGTTTGCTTTGTCTAACAAAAATACACTTGTTACGGTATATGTGATTAATCCAGTGAGCATATATAATAACCGGTAAGTATGCATAATCACCAGTAAATATGATAAATTTTTGCAAATTTATCATATTAACAGATTTGTTTGATTAAGTACCAACTCATAATGGTAGTTTTTTAAAAAACAACTATTATGTACTAAATCAATTAAAATAATCTTTAAAAAATACAATTCTTACCTGGGTTCAGTTGAGGGATCTATAGCAATACCTTGTTTCCGCCATATGAAGGACATAGGTTTGTTTCCAAATGATGTACAATCAATCAAAGTTCTCTCTCCTCGTCTAGCTCCAAGAACTTTGAATTTGAAATGAAACTGTGGGGCACCTGAAAAAGGAATTAATGAAGAATAATTTGATTAAATGCTATTTGCTATGTCTAAATAACATTATTTTATGCCTTTTATTTTGTCAAAATCATTTTTTTTTAAGTTTAGGACATTAACAGAATGTGCCATTTAATTTAAACATTTCGAGACTTAAGAGTTTTTATAACATTTCTTTTTGATAAAAATATATAAACTGGCTAACATCAACTGTTCTTTAGCCATATTAAAGAAAATCGAAAAACACTTAATGCGTTTCTATAATTCTTAACAAAATAATTTAAAAATTCATTAATTGTTGCTCAAACATTATTTCTTAATCATGTAATTACTTATTATTTTGTTGTTGTTGTTAGCTTTTTAAATAATGAATCCTGTTACAAGCGTGTTCATAATTAATAAATACGTCACTAATTTCGAGTTCGTTAGTTTTCGATGCAATGATTTTTTCGACGCATTTTTGACTATTTGAATAAATAAGGTTTATTTCTTGGTTTCAATTGCATAAAATTACAATTCATCCAAAAAATATCGTATTTTCTGAATTTGGGATCATGAACATTTCGAGTTTCTTCTGCAATATTTTGAAGAGGCCTTTTTTGATAGGTATTTTATTTTTCAAATTGGTTATGTCTATTTATCAATTTTATTTTCATAACTTAATTGGAAACAAAAGATTTAGATGCTAATCTGGTAGCTAACTGTCGATTGAAAACGGTTCATACTGTTCTAGTCTAGGTAAAAAATTGTGAACTCTATCCCATGGAAAAAGTACTTTCCAAATATATTCTAACAAATGCAGCAAGAAATTTCATGAGTACCAATCTTTAATATTCTTTGAAACTAATAATTAGTCAATTCTCTATTTCAAATAGCATTAAATGATGCAGTGATAGCTCGAAAATGAATATTTTTGTGTATATCTTAATATGTCAGTTTGATATTAGATTATTTTCGATATATAAAAGCGATTAATGATAATATTTGGCCAGATCAAAATTACACTCCGTCATTTTAATATCCTGGTGTTTGTGACTTATTTAGAACAAGAGGCAGATTTAGTAGTGAAGTGTTAATCGCATTACGTAAACTAAAACCAAATAAAAATAGGACAATTAGAAGAAAAAATATTTGGATGTTGCATCAATAAAAATAAAACAATGTACACATTGTACAAAGTTGAAAGTTAAATAAATGAAAAGTTCTCAGAAGTGAGCGTACTTTTATTCAATCTTCTGCTGTGAGCGAGACAAGTTTCTGAAATTTTTATTTCGTTTTTTATAAAATATTACTTTTTATATTTTCAACTATCAAATTTGATGTAACTTTACAACCATTCTAGATTGATAAACTAAAAAAAATGTATTATTTTGACGAACAATTTGAAATAATATTTATAACATCATAAATAATTGATTAATAAGTTTCGATTGAAAATATTAGACAGTAAGAGGGATTAATTATAAGTATGAGCTTTATCGGTGCAATGAACGGAATTTCATTGTGACATCATGAGCTAGTTAAGGAAATGAATCAACACTAAGCATCATTTTTTCATTATTATCAAAATATTTATTTACTTAAAATTAAACTTTCTCCTTTCTTTTATTTAGTTTTCCTATCCAATAAATTAAAATCATTGCAAAAATTCCTTAATTATATTATTGCTTATTCATCCAATTTTTGAAAAAGTATTGTGGTGAAAATAAAATTTATATTGCCTTTCGTTTCTTCATTCACCTTAGTATCTTCTTGATAGAAAAATTCCAGAGGTTATTTTACCACATCTTGACAAAAATGTACATATTTAAAATAACAAACAAAATCGTATCGGATTGTATAATATCTTATGTTGG
Source organism: Argiope argentata (assembly GCA_026289955.1). Lineage (NCBI taxonomy): Eukaryota > Metazoa > Arthropoda > Arachnida > Araneae > Araneidae > Argiope > Argiope argentata. Next base: position 1,905,427 of record JAOUZG010035502.1, on the reverse strand, counting down.
AAAGAAACAACTTAAAGAAAAGACACAACTTAATTATTTATAATCTACAATGAATATTTTCGATTTTTTTCACATCTGGTATGAACACAAGACATCATGAACATAAATAATAAGAAAAAAAATGACTTCATTCGTTTATGGATTCAAAAGAATTACTTATTTCTTAGAAATAGGGAAAAGGGTAAGAATGTTGTGGTTTATTATGAAAATCTTTTAAATTCTTCCTTAGAAGAAGGCGTATATTACCTGTTATCGTTAGCATTTAAGATTACAACATCAAAACCAGCAAAAATATCTGATTAATATTAAAAGTTCTTTTTATCATAATAACGAAGCATTTTTTAAATAAATTTGAAACCCATTTTTAGAAATAGCATTTTAATTTATTATTGAAATACTTCTCTTTTCAAGCTTTCAAGCTTCGTGCTGCATTTGAATTTACTCAAAATATGCAAGAATTTCTTTCAATGAAAACTTTTTTATGTTTTTGTATTAGGCACTTGATTTCATGATTTTCTAATAGAGTTTATATAATGTTCAGATTTACTGTTAACTCAGTATTTTATATTCGCTGATTGGTAATCAAGACAGCTCTAATTGAAGAATACTGATAAGCTTTGTTATATTTAATAGAATACTTAATGACTTTCACAGGATATCTAACATTAATAAAAATTGCAAGAATCATGGTCGCAGGATCGGTGCACCTTCTGAGAAATAAATCAATATATCTTTTTTTTAGATGGTACCAGCTGATGCGTCTGGCTTAACGCCAGGTCAGGAAGATGTAAAGAATTCCATCTGAATTATGATTGAAGCTGATGTGAAGGAATATAATTGAAATGGCCTATGTTTGTTTCAAGATTTATAGTACGTGTTCACAGGAAAAAGAAAATTTTGTACAATCATTTCGTAGAAAAATTAAAAGTATTTATCTTCAAAAACAATAGAGAGAAAACTTCTTTAACAATCAAATCAAATACAATCTAGATTTTTTTTTTGCTTTTAAAGTTGAAGGCATATGAAAGAAATTCCTTAAGTTTTTAATAAATAATCTTTGCTCTAGTAACTCTTCATTTAAAATGGTGTATTTCCAAATCTAATCAAAATTCTTTTGAGTTAAAAATATAATACTTTACAAATATAGCAAAAGATATTAAATCCTTAATGAATAAACCATTGATTTCACTTCTGATTGAATAACCAATAAAATTTTAGGTTTTTTCCCCTTTGAGAATCGGGATGAAATATTTCATTAAAATAGAAAAAAAATCATTAATTTCATAAGAATTTTCCGGGAAAGATTTCCCTTTTACAGAAAATCGGTTCACATACATGTAAGCATATGTTTTTTTTTTAAATATACATAAATTAAATTTTTTTAATGGATTCACATTATAACCTAAACTAAATGCAGATATATTTTTAAATTATTCTAAAATGGAAATAATAACTACATCATAAAAATAAGGGACATCTTTGAAATAGTAGTATATTTCTAAAATCTATTAATGAAATTTTTTATTCCATTTTTTTTCCAGTTTACTTATTTTCGAAAATTCATTTTTACTTTTTTTCAATTTATTTTAATTGATTCAAATTATTATTCGAAATCGGCGTCTAAAGTTTCATAACAGAACTTAAAACATATATTTATTAGAAATAAAGCATTTTTTGCTGTTTCTGAAATATCTTTTTAAAAATCAGTTTAAGATGATAAAAGAAATTCTTATCATATCAAAAGAGTTGATAAGAAATTGAATATCGATAAATTTAAGATGATGAAAAATTCTTATCGTTTAATAACCCAAAAGACTTATTTAGATTTTATATTAAAAATACCCTCAAACATTTATACTTTTTGGAACTAAACTTTTAAGTTTATTATTCATAAATTAACTCTATTTATTCTTTAAATATACAGATGATTGTTAAAATTATATAGATTAACTTTAAAGCACAGATTTCTTTCATTCAATGTCACACCTAAAAATTATTAGTAAAGTATAAAATACAAGAATCATTTCTGCATTTTTGAAAAATACAAGAAGCGTTTGGACAACTTTCTACAATCATTATATGTAATACCTAGGAACTTTTTAGAATTACAAATTTTATTTAGCTAAATAAGAGAAAGAAATTCACAATATGACTTTTATATAAACTTCACGACATAATCAGAACATCAATCTTTAAAAAAAATGCAAAATTTAGAAAATTTAATTGTTTATTTTTTTGTATTTAGAAAAAAAAATCATTAAAAAAATGTTGCAAAACTTTTATTCGAAATACTTAAAAATATATTAATATTGTATAAATAAAAAATTATGCAGTTTTTATAACCAAAAAACGAAAACGAAACAAAAACAAATGCGCATTCTAAGCAATGTGACCAAAAGGATTTGTTTTGGGAAAAATTGATAAAATTTATAACCTTATGATTGTTTTTCCTCTATTTTGCATAGCTTTGGGGATATGAATACGAAATTGGTGTTTACCATCACTTAATGTTGTAAATAAAACATAAAATAACGCATAATTAATTTGCTACGCTATGCGTTTCTTTTAGAACTATAACTTTTGTATCACTGAAATTAAATGCGGTTTTGTAGGTAAGTTCAATTAATCTGATTTCTCCGGCGTACATTTGCATTTACTCTAAAATGCACATATATAAAAAATGTATATTCATGAAAATATTTTCCATGTGCATAACCAAATTTTTAAGAGATTTTCGTCTTTCTTCTTACTATGCAAAATCCGAGTGTTACTGTTTCCAGACAAAACAAGATTATCAAACAGAGAGAATCAGAGAAAAACAGAGCTGGACAGAGAAAATCTGTTTTATGCTAGTGATCTTAGGTATTTGCCGTAGAGATGTGGGAAAATATGCAGAATCATTTTTCAATACTTGAATAAACATACTGAGATAAAAATGTTTTCAAGTGTGAACTGAATAATATCGATATTTGAAAAACATGAATGACAACAGAGAACAACGAATGAAATAAACAAATTTGTGCAAAAATGGTATGATGTAATTATGTCTCTTATGGAAAATTCAAGCATATTTATTGTTTTTAAAAAGACATTGCAAGTATTTTAATCTGTGATTATAAAAATACGTTTGAAGAAAAAATTAACTGCACTCGGAGAAGCTAGATTTTTTTGGAATGAAAAATTTGAAGAAAAAAATGATTTACTGTCACATATAAAAAAATTGAAAAATTCAGATATTGTAAAAAAACATTTTATTAACAATTGTTATTTTATGAATCGATTACTTTGATTAATTTTAAGAACATAGATTTTTCAGAAACCATTTTATGATGGTATTTTCAAAATCTTTTTGTAACATTTAAATGCATTTCCTCTCAAATTTGAAATGTCTCTCAAAAACAATAGTGTTTCACTCCAAAAAAATATTTAGTTTCAAAATTTTCATGCATCAGTGAAATTTAAAAATATATTATCTTTGAGCATATTATTATTTGCAATTTGCTACGTTTCCAAAATTTTAAAACTTGGCCAAAATCTTTTAATTTATTTACTTATATATTTACATATTTACGATGAACGGAAAATGAAAATATATCTTTAAAATAATATGCAGATTGTTAGTGTTCAGACATATACAAAAAATAAATTTCTTTATTTTTTTAATTATAGCCAAATACCCCGTTACAACAAAACTAAGCCTATAAACAAGCTTAATTGACTCTAAAAAATACTTTTCCGTTCATTTGGAGATGTGTTATGATAGGTTTAAGGGTCCAAAAATTAAAGTAGGCTGTAAAGAAATAAAGAAAAGTTTAATTACCATAATATGTAAAAATATTTAATTTAAAAATATTAAATAACATCTTTAATAAAATCAAACACATTAAATTCCTTATCCGTAAATATAGAAAATACGTATATGTAATTTTAACTACTTATAAATAAATGCTCTGAAAAATTTAAATATATATTAAATTGTTTTAAAAAAGGATTTTAATTATAATTTTTCCAAGCTATTTTTTATATAAAAATGGATTTAGAATAATTTGTTTCAGCGTAACATAATTTCCCCTTCCAACTATGATTTTAAAAAAAACGCCTATCTGATTAGCGTACTTCAAATGCAAATTTCTAAGTTATTTTTTAATTGCAAACTTATAATAGAAAGAGGTAAAAAATGTTATCATATTTAAGCATTTTTATGCCATTTTCTTTAAGTTCTTATTTATTAAAATTTTTGATACATAATAACATATATTAGTTTTTCATATTTATTAAAATATTTCTACAGCAATAAAAAATAAGGTAAAAGTATTTTTTAACATCTAATTTACTTTAATATAGTTTATCAATGACATAAAAAGTAAAAAAAGCTGAATTTACCTAGGCCTTATAATCAATAAATTGTTTAAATAAATATTGCAATATAAAAGTAATAAAAGCTGAAAGAAATTACTTAACTTTATCGCATAGCAAAATTTAAGCAAAGGTAGTTTTTAACATATTTTCATATAATAAGGAAAAAAAGAAATCAGCAACTTAAAAATATTCTGACAGTAAAAAGTGTTTCATAAAAATTTCGTCGACTTTTACATTTAAATGGGAGAATTTTCTTATATATATTGGACTAAGGATGTAAAAGTGTATTTCTTATTTATTTTTAAAATAAAGAAAGACGTTTATTGGCTTGTTCGTAGTGTTAGAAATATGTCGGAAAGTTTCGAAATTAATAATATCTTGAATTTCTACTTGAATAATTCTGCCTCATAATAATAAAAAAAAAGAATAATTTAATATTTGGGAAATCTAAAACAGTTTTTACCTTTTCCTTACAGAAATTTTGTAAAGAAAAAGAGGATTACTAAAAGCCTAGTTTAAGAAAAAAAAACCCACAAACAAGGCACGATTTCCTTACTCGGTTGTATAATCTTGTTCTTATCTTTCTAAAAATAGAAATTATTTTAAAAAAAAGTATCTGGAAGTTTTAAAGAATTATGTTTTTATATACTTGGTTACAAATCGTTTTATTTCGGAAATAAATGGAATCTCCCCTTTAGAAATTTAAATTTAAAAAGCATAATATCTGTAATGTCTTTATGAAAAAAGTAGAATTACATATGCAAAGTTTTTATGTTGCTATATTTTTATTGATTCTGAATGTTTGAAAAGCATTAAATAAAAATTCTAAATTGTGTTCAGCTTTGCTTAAAACTGTATCAAGTTGGCAACTCGCTTATGTAAATTATCAATTTTATTTTTATCGGATCTTCGCACGAGAAATTCTCATTTATACAGAGGCAATTTAAATCCATTTTCAAACTGCAGATCATTTTTTCATCCTTCAATTTTTATAATTGAGTGAATGAATGGATGCGTACCACATTGGTTACCCAAGATTATTTAAAAATATTAATGCACGTTCATAAAGAAGAATAGTTACAATCAAACTATTTAAAATTCCATGAAATAAAAAATGGTATTATTAATCAGTGAAAGGGTTTAAAATGATTGAAGATTTTGTATTTTCATGAAATGTGTACAGTCATTTAATAAAAATCTCAAACGAAATATTAAACTACTATCCAATTGCCTGGAAATATGTGCAAATAAATTGTCTTAACATCAAACAATGTATTTTCAAAAACTTATCCAAAGTTGCTTAGAATATCTGTTGGAAATTTACACAGCGAATAAATCAGAAACAAAGCATCAAAGGAATTTATTTATAGAGCAGAATACGCACGAAGATTATACTGTAAATAATTAACTAATTAACTACGAACATGAAAGAAAAATTAAGAACAGATTGGATTTTCAATCATATATAGTAACAGTGACGTGAAGGTCTAGTAAAATTATTTAAAAGAATCGAAAAAAAATTTTTTTAGTAAAATAAAGTTATAAAAAGCACTGTTCTATGATGAATTTCTGTTGATTTTAGAGATGTTTTTCTTATGAAGGATTAATTAACAATAAAAAGTTAAGTAATATTGTGTAGTGTTTGTTAAAGATTCAACAATGAATATTAATTTATTAAACTGAATTTCGCTAGACGGTAATAAATTGCCGTCATAAATAAACAAAAAAGGCAAATCAGAATACTTAGCATTCTCTTATAGAATAAGCATAAATTATTTTTTATATTAGCATACAAAAATAACATTCATGCAAAATTTTTAAATTATATCTATTTATTTTTTCGTATTCGAATCAAAACACTTATCGCGCGCCATCATAATAAAATAATAAATTTCGAGCCTGACCTTTAATTTAAGGTCTGTAGTGATAGTAGATCTAATGCAAATAACCCAGTTTCCTTCGAAATATTCTGTACATAGAAATGTATTCAAAGAGCAAACTAAAAAAAAATTTGCATTCGGATCAGTTCTTTAACTCCAGTTCAAATACTTTTTGGAGTAGACGAAATGTTTTCGCCTGATAATTTCGAAGACTGCTGCTTATATATTGCTGATTTTCTTCCTCTGTGCAAAGTTTCTTTCAAAATGAAAGAATTAAGAAGGGGTTTACTTATTTATTTCCTTCTCTCATCTTTTGTTAAGGAAATATATGGCACTGTACAAAACGCCACTGAAGTCGAGATAGAAAATGAAAGTTAAAAAGCAATTTCTTTTCTTTGATTCAAACTTTCGTAAACATAGAATTCTAATGCTAAATATTTCTGGAATTCAAATGCTTATTTAACAGAAATTGATATTTTATGAAATGCATTACAAGTATATGATAACAGTTCCCGGAGCATTTGCAAAGAAATTGCATGCTTTACATTTCGTTAAAAAACTTGGGGTAATCTTCCAGACTAAGTGTTTTAACGACGATTTGATATATATGAAATATCTTTTTTTAATGATCTTGTGAGGATTCTGCTTACAAATATTCTGCATTTCCATTTAGATACCAGTAACTACAGAGTCCGTTTAGACGTAACAATTATTTTTTAAGAGAGTTATTTGTATAGTTATTTTTATTTTAAATATTTTATTTTCCAATGAACTCAAGAGTTTCCCAATTATAGATTTCATTATGTAAAATATTTTTTAATTTAATTTAATTAAAAAAAATTAATTAATAATTTTAGTTGTGAAAATTATAATTAAAAGGATAATTTTACTCTTGTAAACATTGCAAACGGTGGAATTTCTCACACATTAAGAAAATCAGTTCGAATTTTAATATAAAATATTTAACATAAAAAATTAAGTAAAGATTAAAAGTGATGGAATTAGTTTATTTATAATCTATATATTGAAAAAACAATATCACAATATTTGAGCTTTTGAATTAATTACTACCTTTTTAATAAGCATTAAATTTAATAACAATTAATGATATAAAATTTATTTAAGATTATCTTTTAAATATTGAAAATCATAACTATTTACGTTTTAAAATATTTAACATTTAGATTTTATTACATATCACAATAACATTATAATGCTAAAGTTTAGAATAAATTTTTTTCATGTAAAACAGCTGGAAATAGTTATTATCTATTGCTTAGATGGTTTTTTTAATGAAGGTTATGAATTTAAGAGAGATATTTTACTTACATAAAAGATAAAGCGATTTTCTGAATAATATATGATTCTTATTATAAGATATTACTATATATTTTTAAATTTATTAATAATTTTTAAAAATAAGTATCCTATCATGTGTATATTTTCATGGAAATCGTAAAATGAGTTTTAAAATCGAGTGAATATATACGTGGGGGTGCTTAAATTAATTATATTAATTATATTTTGCTCTTTTTTTTCTAAATACAATTATTTGCAACTACAGTGTCAAATGTTTTACATTTTACTTAAATTCGTATTATTTTGCCATAATATACATTTATTTTTAAAATTCCATTAAAATAAATATCCGAATATAATTTATATGAAACCACATTTAATTATTGGATTCTTTTAATATATAAATATTTTTGGTTTTTGCCATATAAACTCCTTGTGTGCCAACATGTATACCAAATGTATAACAGATGTAAGTCATTCCACAATTAACTTTTGAATAAATTTCAAATATTAATACTTAAGCACAAAAGGAAAGAAAAATGAAGAGGAGGGTGAAGCAAATACGCAAAATTGCCCACATACTAACAGAAACACACAGTAGATGCTATAATACATAAGAAGCAGCATGACAAAATAAAATAAAATATTCAAAATACAAATACAAAAAAAATATGGAAGTATATGTAGGCAAACTCACTGAAATAAAGTTTAAATAACACAAGGGGGAATACTATTAATATATGTACAAAAGGAAAAGGAAGATGATTTTTTCTGCCTAAATGCAAATAAATGAGAAGACCTGTTAATATTTGTAACCAAATTCAATTAAGGAATGTAATTTTTCACCATATTTATCAAAGAGAAATTCAGTAAGTACTTTTAATGGAGACATTTTTTATAACGCTGAATCAAACAATCATTTTACAACAGTCAAATATACAACAATCAAAATATCGTTTTCAAACAATCAAATATACGAAATTGTTCACATACTAACAGAAACACACAGTAGATGCTATAATATATTAGAATCAGCATGGCAAAATAAAATGAAATATTTAAAATACAAATGCATAAATAAAATAAAATATGGAAGTATATGTAGGCAAACTCAATGAAGTAAAGTTTAAATAACACAGGGGGAAATACTATTAATATATGTATAAAAGGAAATGGAAGATGATTTTTTCAGCACAAATGCAGATAAATGAGGAGATCTTCTTTTAATATTTGTAACTAAAATCAATTAAAGAATGTAATTCGTCACCATATTTATCAAAGAGAAATACAGTAAGTACTTTTTAAGGATACTCTTTTTTTGAAACTCTGAATCTAACAATCATTTATTAAAGTGTTTGGATTTTTTTAAAAGAGAAATTGGAAAAAATATTTTGATAGAATAAATATTTTCGAGTTATATATGAAATGAAGTAATACATATTTGATTTATTTCTTAGTAATATTTAGCAAACTGCCTTAATTGATTTATGAGCCATTCTAAATAAATGCAACAAATGACATCTCTCTGTTATTTTATTTCCATACTTTTTATTTTTATACTTATCTTTAATTTTCTCACTAACTTCTACATCATCCCGCCGGACGAGTCATGCGTATGAAAATTGTTAACAAGATTGAAACAAGAGAAGCGTTTCTGGATTCTTCTTACACAAACTTCTGAAATTAGTTAATTATTCTGCAGGGAGCGAGTCTGTTAGTTGAATATCGATCGGAGAGGCCGCACATTGACTGGTGATATTAAAGCATATACTTAATTGATTTTACTTTCCAGGAAACCTCTTATTAATAATCTTTACAAAGTGTCGTACAGTCGTTGAAACACGCGAAAGTACCTTGTTTAAATATAATGCTTGAGAAAGTTTCATGTCCTTATTATTTCCATACTTCTTTAACTATTTTCAGACAAATGTTTGTTTTATTCACACTTTGTAAATTTAAACAGTAATTTTGTGCCATTTATCGCTTTAAAATGTTTATATACATCATACTCTTTTTGATAAGCATATAAGATACAAAATTAAATATTTTAACTATAAATTTATATCATTTTTAAAGTATACTGCTAAATAAATATTTGCAATTTTAAATGAATCGTAAATTGTAACAAAATTTCTCTAAATTATTCCTATTGTAAATGTATGAAATGTGCAACGAAAATCTATGAATAATGTATTTATGCATGAAAAATATATTCTTCCTTTTAAAACATTATGTTTCACTATTACTTGCAAATCCCCCTATTACAAATTGATTTTATTTCTTTTTCAATTAAAAACCATCATAGATATAGATAATTTTCAGAAAGTGATGTCTTTTGTATTTAATAAATGTACTTTCAATGAAAGTTTGCAACATTAAAACACCTTTTCCATTAGAGTTTTTTTGTGTTCTAATTTCTTAAGATTTTTTTTTGTCTTTCTATTATTATTAGAATGAAGTGTTGTGTGATAGAATGCCATTTCATGGGAAATACATTCAGCTCAAAGAGCTCAAAATATATAATTAGTTAAATAAAATAAAGAATTCATTTTACATTTTACTATTGCAATTCAGTTACTTTTGAAACAATTTTATTCAACCAGTAGTGTATTTAAATATACAACCGAATTTCAGATGATGCAAACATTTTTTTTTTACAATTCTTGTGTGAATTTAAAAATGTAAACTTACAAAAATATATATCTTGAAATAATATACAAATATTTTCCACAAACGATTTTCTTAAAACTTTTAATTATCTCCAAGGCCTTTTAAATATTACCATTGAAAGATTAAAAAGAGAATATTTTTAACTGGATTGAAATGAGAGTGAACCATTTTTGTTTTTCTCTTGCAGAGAGTTCAAAATTAATTAATAATTCTGTTAGGAGAGAATTAACTAACTTAATATCCGTGGAAGACTTTTGATATAAATTCACAAACTTAATTTATTTTTTCTTAGATGCTGTTTGTTAATAATTTTTTAAGCTCCGATATAAATGCTGAAACGCATTGAAATATCTTTGGATATGTGTAGTACATCAAACAAGAAAAATAAATTGGAAAAATACCATTTAGTTCCTTTTTAACTGTTATTTTATCCATTTTTTGATATATGATGGTTTAAAAGTGTAATTAAGAAACTCTTAAGCCCTTTATAAAATTGTAAATTATATATTTTGTCCTTTTTTTAAACTAATTCTTGGAGAGATTTCATGTTTTTTAAATTTATTGTACAGTCTGAATTATTTTATCCAAGATCACATTGATGGATTAATATGAATTTTCATTATTAATTTAAAAAATGAAAGTACCTTTTTTAAAGAGAATGATGCCCTTATTATCGAAAGTTTTAAAAGTTTTTAACAATTGGGGGGAAGCTGTACTAACTTAACTAAGCTATTAACCTGTTTCCTTAATATAGTTGCATATTAAAACATGTATGTTTAATTTTATGAATTCGCTATAATATTTTAAGTCATATGTATCATGGCTCTTTACTAGTGATGTAACGTTATAAAACGTTATATGTTTCATTCATCGATTGGAATTTTCAGAAATTATCTGTTATTAATAAGCAACAGTGTTTATATCAATATTTGAATTAAATTTCTGATGTTAAAACATAGATGGATAACATTATTCTTTTTGAAATAAAAATTAATTTTACTTATGGCCTTGAATGTCCTGTAGAATGGCGCAAAAGTGCCAACATGGAGGATATGAAGAGAAATAAAAAATCACTCTATTTTTAGAATGAATTAAACATAAATAAAATTAGCAAAAAGGAATGAATAGGAAAATTATTCAACTAAAAGGAGTATTTAAAGGTTATAAAGTTTTTTAAAAAATTGAAAACTTATATATTTTAAGCCTTTTAGTTTAGAAAAATATTACCATTATTGAAGCCGGAAATATAATCAGTTATTAAAACAGTTTTTAAAAAATAAATGACTATTTAATGATTTAAGCACATATATTTTCCGATTGCATTTTAGAATTTTATATGCTTAATTAATATAATCTTAGTACGTTTTTACTAACTGCCAATGCATAGAATATAAACTCGAAAATGAATAAAGTTATTTGGAGAAATTTGGAATCTTACCAATATATATAAGATTGCGAATTAAAAAGCTAAATCCTTTTCCTTAAGGCCGTGAAATAAGCTTAGTAGTTTTATTAAATGATCAATAATTGCAAGAAAACAACACCTGAAAAGTAATAACCGAAAATTTAAATTTAAACAAAAAAAAATATTTTTTATTTGAGAACATAGTTTTCTAAGCAGAGCTTTAGAAATTAGGAAATATCTTTCTAAGATAAATATGAAATTTGATTTGTCTTTAAAGCAAATATATTTGATAAAATTTTGAAATTGGATGATAGTTTGCTTCAGAATTGAAAATATAGAGTCCTATACCAAGAAAATTCCACTCATGCACATAATATTCTACTTTAATTTGTGCTAAATAAAAAAAATTATTCATTTTATATTCAAATGATGGAAATCAATCCAGTACAAATTTCTCAAAGCCGCATCACCGAAAATATATGCGAAGTGGAAAAGATTTTATAAGATCAATCATCTGGAAAACTTTATATTACATCCAATGATACAAAAGTTTTATATTATAAAGTTTTTGAAAGTAGTAAAAACAGTATTCTTACTAATAATAAAATGGTTGTAAAAAATGTGATAACTTTTTTCTATTTATATATGATATCAGTTAAATTTGTTAACTCGATTTAATTTTTTTCTTTGTACATTTTGGAATTGTACATTCTAAATCGAATAAAGATAATAAATTATTTCTTTGAAATTTTGTGAAAGGGGATATATATTTATTCAGTATATTAGATTTCAAATCCGATTTTCAATGAAAATAAGTTATTCTGTGTATGTTATGAGAGATCTTATTTTGAAAATTCAATTTTCTAAGAATAAATGTCCGTTTACTTTTCGATATCTAATTTCATATTTTTAAAAATACAAATAATATTCCATTCTAATATATTAATATATATAGTTATTATTATGTTTACAATTTATTCATATTGTTATTAATAGATTATGTATACAGTTTTCATCTATAATTCATATATCAAGGCAAGTTGATTATTATGAATTACAATACGCATTCAATTATTACTGCATTTATTTGCATTAAGAATTTTTAACTAATACTTTTTCATTATACAGAAGCAAAAGAAAAATTGCACAATATTGTAGAATTCCGCCAAATTTCTTACGCAAATTTTAAAGCAAAAAATCGCCAAATAATGTAGAATTCGTCCAAAGTTATTTGCCTAGTTTTCGGTGGCACGCGGCTAACGGAAAAATATTTTTTAATCTTCTGCATGAGACATGAGCTATAGCAGTTTGAAATTTCATGCATAATCAGAAAAAAATAAGCTTAATTTCTTTAGAAAGAATATATCAGTAATTCTTGATCTGATTACAATGATAGATTGTTTGACTTTAATACATTAGTAATTCTTGATTTGATGATAATAGTTGATCTTTTGATAGTAATCAATCAGTAATACTTGATTTGATGACAATAGTTGATCTTTTGATAGTAATCAATCAGTAATACTTGATTTGATGACATATCAGTATTCATTACACTGTTTTAAAAATGATGATGTTTTCAGCCTAATTATGAAAGAATTACTCTGAGTTTTTAAATATCGTTCTAAGCAAAGCATCTGTGCCCTTTACATTTACTTTTGTAATTGTCAAAAGTAAATTGCCCCATAATGTAGAATTCCGCCAAATTTCTTACTCAGATTTTAAAGCAAAAAATCGTCAAATAATGTAGAATTCCTCCAAATTTCTTTGTCTAGTTTTCGGTGTCTGAAGGGCACAGTAAAATGCAAAGGGAACAAAAGTAAATGTAAAGGGCACAAAAGTAAATGTAAAGGGCGCATCAATAGTGAATGTAACTATTTTTGTAATTATCAATCTATGAATGTTCAAAAAAAGGAAAACAAATTTCTTCTATGACGATTTAAGCATGTTTTAAATTCTTGTTCTTACAAAAGATTAATTTTTTTATTGTCTGGGATAATATTTGCTGTATATATATTCATGTAAAAGCAAAGTTGTTTTCAAAATCGTTTTGTAAACATTTCTTTAAATAAATATTATATCAGTATAAGAAAAAAATCTTAAGCTTTTGCCGTCAGATGTATATGGTTAGCATGTTCGATAAGAAAAGAATCATGCATTTTCAAAAGCCCAACGAAATGATTTTTGCCTTTATTATTTTCCCGCAGATGTCACGTTTTACTCTCTTTTCAGCCACAATGTCAAATCGTGCTCCATCCATTGTATTCCCACTCTTCAAAAATTCCAGAAGTCAAAAAGGTGACAAAGCAGGGTAATATGCATGTTTCAGGATCAAAGAAATATTTTGAGGCTGTCAGAAATCCTCGATTGGGGAGAAGAAAAGTGACAGAGGGCGCACTCATGATATTTTTCGCTCGATACGTGTAACTTTTTTCTCTTTAGTTCTGTAGTTTTACGAGAAGAGGGAATTCTTTCTTCCTAACAGGAAAGCAGGGGCACAGAATGAATGATATAAGAGTAATTTCTTCGATAGAGGCTTTCCGATTTTTTTTATCCACAGAGATACAGATATGGGGAAGGTATACATGTTTGTAAACTGTTTACAATACACCATGTTCAATTCTGTGTTCTGAGGAGCATTGCTACACTAATTTAAATTAATTTAAATATGTCGTTTAAATCTTGGTAAAAATAATAAAAACCAAACGAAACAAAAGGGAATCTACGATTACAAATTTCAAGTTAGCATGTGAGAAAATAATTATTACCTTCTGCGTTAATTAAATTATAATTAACCAATTTGAACTGGTTAAAACAATCACAAAACTTCTCTACCGTTCTCTATCCCTAAATAACTTATATATAAATACATATATGAGGATAATTTTTTTAACCTTTTTTTTTCCTTTTTTAGTTGGCAAACAACGTTTTGGAGCATGATCGATTTTGAGATAAAATAATATCTACGATGTCAAAGTTCTGCGTCAATCTTTTAAAAACACATCTATTGTGAAGAAGCATTCATAATAATAATTATAAAGCAATACTGGTAAAAGCAGGACAAACTTTTAAAAACACATCGGCTTTTAAGGAAGCATACATAATAATAATGCAATGCTTGTAAAAACAGACAAAGGAATTCTTGAGTGGATAATTTCCGACTGATCGTAAACTTTAATTTTTGCCCGTAAATTCTGGAGACATCAAAACCTCCTAATCAGAGCAGCATCATTTTCTCAAATGATAATAATGAATATAATTTGATACATTTAAACATATGCTTATAGTCAAGTTCTATAATTTAATTCTGATTTCTTTGAGATTTTTTTAAATTTTGATATACAATGAAAAATGTAATCAGAAAATATTAATTTACGGTATTATTCCGATTACTTATTGAGTTACCATGACAACGAGAATCTAAATTTAAACCAATCGCCTTGAACTATGAACCTTTTATTTGGGGTGTTATGGCATCATTGATTGAAATCATTGTCTGAATCTGTCAATCCACATTTCATATCTCGAGTTTAGGTTTGAAAAATGCACTCACGTGGGAAAAATTGACTTATAAAATAAAACCAAATCCCCTCCGTTGGACAATAACGATTAAGTAGGATGTAAAAATTAGTATTCGGAAAATGTAGCATGTATTTGTTTCTTCCTGAATTATTTGTTAAAACAAACAATATTAAATTGCCCTGTATTTGGTCTTTTATTTTATTAATGCACTAATATATTCTTATATTTTACAAATTCCATTCTATTTCTATGGAATGATCCTCAAACCACTTTTATTTCTGTTTTAAAACTGTAGAATTTTAGAATTATTTAAGACGAATCGATAGTAACGAAGACGAATCGAATAGTAAATATCTCTCTTATCATATTTTTTTTATGAAAAAACAACCACTAAATTTTCCTATTTAATTTAGAATGTGTATAAAATATTTTGTTGCTTCTGCTTATAAATTTGTCCATTGCATGTTTTGCATCTTTAAACTGAAAGAGAGGAAAATTCAATAAACTAAAATAGATGGGTAAAAATTCTTTTTTTTTTCTTCTTCTATAAACCGTTTGTCTCATGCAGGAAATACGCTAAAAGATTAGATAAATTCACTTGAAATCGAGTTCATGCAGAAGTTATTCCTAAATAATCATTTTAGATATTCTTGAAATATGAATAAAAAACCGAAAACACTGCATTCTTTTTTCAATTTTGCTGACGGCAAAAACTTTTCCTTAATAACTGAAGGAAAAATTACCAGCTGTTCGATTATATAAAAGTTTTATTCACGTTTCAAATATTTGGATGCTAAATATTTTAATAAATTAAACAATTTCATGTTTGTAAGGGCTTTATGCTAACAAATACTAAAGAAAGTGATTATCTAAAAATAATATATTTCATAAAATATTTCTCCATGAATGGAAATTACTATCATTCATATATATATTTGTTATTTACAAGAATTTTTAGTTCACTTAAAAGCGAAGTTATTAATTATAAATATATTATCAATATGCATTACTTCTGCCTCGGCATAAATGTGAATATCAGCTTTTTTTTGGTAATTAGCTGCTTAGCTGGAATTACATGATTATGTATAAAGGCGAAATTTCAAATACTTTTAGCAATTAGCTGATTCGTCCCGATTAACCACTTCTAAATATTTCATTCATATATTTTTCGTAGCGAAACCGTAATTATTACCTAAAAATATTTTGAGCATCAAATTTTAATAAATATACGACTTATTCTATTTTATAAAGCCAACATCATTCAGCTCATCGTGCTATGCAATTTTCCAATTTCCTATTATCTTTTTCATACGGTCAATTAAATCAGAAGAAGGTATAGTAGTTTTAAATATGAGATTGCATCAAAGATTTTGTCCATTGATTGATTCTTAAATTAAATTTCTATTATAAAAACCAAAAATTTTTTTATTAAAAACTTATATTTGATATTGAAATTTAGTT
>JAOUZG010035502.1:1841201-1888431 GCA_026289955.1 Argiope argentata | reverse complement strand
ATAGTATTTTATAAAAATACCAATTTGCATATATATATACATATGTGTGTGTGTGCGTGTTATTTATATAACAAAGCAAAAAAGAATTACAAAACAAAAAGTTCAAATTCATCATTATTTTTACATTTTATTTATGAAATATCTGATTAAAAGACAAAGTTCTCATCTCAATAAATCAGAAAGCATGAAAAATAAATCACGCAAATTCATTTATATTTAGTTGAGTAAATGTTATTTTAGGTACATGCTTATTGCAGCTTTTCATTAAGCATTAACAGCATTAAACAGCAGTTGCATTAAACATTTAGTGAGAACTGCTTTGCAATAAATATTTGTTTTTTTTCAGACAATAAGCTAAGCTTTCCATAAGTTGTTTATCATTTTAGAATAACTAATGTTTCTTGAATTTTAAAATCATGATCAATTTCCCAATATGCAAGGAAAATTAAGACAAACGTGTCTGTTTCAAATAATTTTAATTTTAATTATTTTTATAAGTATATTAAAGACTATGATAAACAAGCATTGCACCGACCTTAAATAAATATGTCTTACTACGCTGTTGTCGATATATAACTAAATTATTGACACATAATGCCCAAACATCATTATATTACAATTTTTCCGGAAACCAGTTTTAGTTTTTATACAATTATTTTCATCCTTACAGACTATTAAGTTCGATACCATTATTTATTTACAATTGCATTTGCCATAATACTGCTCATGTAGAAAAAATAGTAGAAATTAAAAAAAAATTAACAATTTTTTATTTATTGACCTTTATAGAATCTCTATAGAAATTTTACTAGGTTCATTCAAAAAGAAAATATGCAGCCTATTCTTGAAAGTTGTAATAATTTGTTTATTGCTACTGAAAATACATGGCTTGATACTTCTGGCTGAAACTATGCCAGACCTGACAGAAATGTTTCTTTGTTCAAGATGGCTCTTTTTTCCCAAGATCCCCTTTACATTGTGCCGTGATATTGATTGTACCTTTCTTTCGTGAAAAGCTTTAATCCGAACAGCTTCCTAAATGCTCCAATAGGAAGAATTATCGGGAGACGTATTTCTTTTCTACTTTTGCCTCGCTTTTCATATATCTAAGAATGAACATAATAGTGTCTTTAACAGTTGTTTCTTCCGGTTCTAAAAGAATCGTCGATTTATGTTTCATAGTGAAATTTATTTAACTTATATTCCAGAAGTGCAAAATCTTACTACAGATAAGAAATCCTATATTTCTTTGAATTAATCTGATGATTCATCGAATGAAATGCTCTAAGGCATAAATAATATGTCAAAAATATTACGTTTAATATTTATAAATTCATTTTCTTAACAAAATTTTCGAAAAACTTCTGGCTGAACTATTCCAAATGAACTTTCAAAGAGAAATGTCAGATTTATTAACTTAAATTTGCCATATTTACTAACTTAAATAATTTTAGACAAACAAATCGTTGTATTTGTATGACTTTATATCATTGAATATGACGAATAGTTTTCAATAATTTTGAATATTCCAAATTAAATTTATGCTATTTTATTTGTTCAGTGTTTATTAAACATCATAACAATTTTTTACATTCACTAAAACATAGGAAACCTTTTTAATCCCTGAAAATATGAAATTTAGTCAGTTGATGTTGTGTTTGCTGAAAGGTTAAATTAAATTGATTACGCTCTGATATCAGAGCTCCATATACTGAACAGATCTGAATGGAATTTAATATATATTCTCTATTTTAAATGGGAGGCTAAGCTTTAAGTTGAAAAATATATAGAACTTTTATCGATTTATACTTAAAACTGTAGAGCAAGTTAGTTAATAATTTCGCTTTAGAAGAAATATGAATGTCTCAAAGAAATAATTCGCTGTTTCTGAATATACCACTAACAAAGAGGCAACATGCAGTGATCATATAACTTTTTTTTATTAGAATGGGAATAAGATTTAAGAATCAAGCTTTGCTTATAGGCGGATCAAAAACTTAAGAAAACGAACCAATATCTATTCATTTTATGATCATCAGACGTGAACCGTTGCACCTACTAAATGGGCCTTTTCTCAAAAATTCCGTTTATTAAGGATGTGTAGCTGATGAAGATGCATCGTTCAAAATGTCATCTACATTTTTATCGAAAAGTTTAGTCAAACAATTGGTTACATAGTTGTATACATTCAGAGAACTGTTCACCGAATAGAACGACGTATTCATAGAGCACGTAGATGTGTAATCAAATAAAATATCATTTTGATCATCTATTTTTGAACTGCTATTTTTTTATTTCGCGACAGCGCCATCTGTTGACAAAGCTTCGAAATAGTTTTATTAACATCATGCTTATATAATCCATGTAATAAATATATAAATTTGGATTCGGATCCCTCCGGTAGAAACTCTATGAGAAGGAATGGTGGCTCCTTATGGAGCTTACTTTAAATACATATTTTAATTAATTGCACATTGCTTTAAATACAAATTTATAATAAGGTAAACAATTTTATTTAATTACATACTTTAAAATAAGCCGAAAGTTTTCAAACAGTATATTCTCAATTTTATTTTTGCATAATGAATTTAATCGTATTTACAGTGCTTTTTGAATGTTTTCTTTATAGATTTTTAAATGATCAAAAATGCTAAAAAAAAAGGGACACAAAAAGAATATTTTATCATTAAAGTCAAAAATATATCTTAATTCTATTTTAATTAATTTTCAAAAACCTTAGAAAAAAATAATTAATATTTATATAAAATGAATTGTAATAATAAATTGCGATTCATTAATGATTTATTCTCTTTCAAATTCGATTAAAATATTTAAATTGATTCCCAATTTTTTTCGCATCATCAATTTAATCGTATTTACAGTGCTTTATGTATGTTTTCTATATGAATTTTTACATCGTCTTAAATGCTAAAGAAAAAGGATTCAAAAAGTATATTTTATCGTTGAAAAAAATAATATATTTTAATTCCATTTTAATTAATTTTCAAAATATATTAGAAAAAAATATCAATAATAAATATTTATATAAAATGAATTGCAATTATAAATTGTGTTCATTAATAATTTATTAGATTTTAAAATTGACTAAAATACCCATAAAATTAAGTAATTGTTTTAGAATCATTTCAAGAGCAAAAAAAAATGCATATTTTAGAATCTAACTTGTAGCATTTTAAATGATTTGAAAAAATCGTAAACATTGAAACATCAATTAAACTATTAAATAATAATATTCCTATAATGTATATATTTAATAATTCAAAATGTTTAATAAGAAATAATAATATTTCATTAATATATTGATTTCATGAAATATTTAAAATTATAATCACAGAAATGTTATTGCAGTTGAAACTAGACTCAGAACCGAGTGAATTAACAAGAATATATAACACACTGAAGTTTACTCACTGTGAACCGTAAGTTTAACAACGGTGCTTAGACCCATTCCGACGCCGTTATTAGCCTCGCAGAGGTAGTATCCTTCATCTGAAGGCTCCACACTTGGGAAATTTAGGGATCCGTTCACCAAAATATGGACGTGGGAACTGCTCACAATTGTCTTGAACTGCTCCGGAGGATGTCCTGCGTAAATAGCAATAAAATCTTACAACAACTATTTGCATGCTAATTATTAGGCATTAGGAACACAGTGTATTCACTATGCAAACTCTCTAAATGTTTCGGGTTCCTGAGTTTTATACAGATGTTTAATCTGTGAAATATCTGCAAGATTAGAAATAATTTTAAAATAATGTTAACAATAAATGAAACAAATGAACTGATTTTATATTAACATTTTATAGATGGGAAGAAGAATTGAAATAATTTTTTATTGTTGTAGGATGAACATTATGATTCATTTAATTGATTTGTTATATTAAAGTTCATAATTTTGATTTTAATGGAATAAATTGAAGTATAGTTGTTTAATTTTTAAAAGGGGTTATGCAATTATGGGATATATCAGTCAAAAAAGAGATTTAATACTTAACATTTAACAGCACACCATTGTTTCTAGGACTCATATAGAATTGTTGTGTGTGATTCTGGCTTGGTACAGATGTAGATGGTTTTTATTTACCTCCCCCCCAAAAAAGAACACAACAACCCTTTTGAAATAAGCAAACAAATGTCAAAAGGCAAAAACATAAAACATAGCAAACGATAAAAATAGAACAAAAAAAATCTGGAGTGCAGTAAAAATAATTGAATGAACATGATAATGTATAGTATGAATAAAGATATAAAGGAAAAATAAAACTTGAGGGGGTTAAAGGATTTATTATAATTAAAACGCAAGGTATATTAAATGATGACCTAAAATTTGATAAGGTTAGACTAACTGTAACTGTTCTTCATGATCAATTAGGAATCTAATCATGTCCATGATTCATTTTTTTGGAAGATGAATAACTAAGTACTCTTTTATATCAAAGAATTTCTAGCAAAGATTAGGGTTTTCGAACAACCTTAGAACCCAATATCAGATTTGAAGTGTGTTGTAGGAATCAAAAAATTGCTCTACTGAAAAAGATGGAAAAACTAACGCCACTAATAAAACAGGTACAATTCTTTAGAAATAGCTCACTGTTTGTTTAAAAAACCATTATATGCTATTTTTCCTTATTTGATGATTCTGTACTTCTCTAAAACAAAGTTGGGGACAGTACATAATGCTCCATTAAAAAAATCTACGAAAGTTCTAAATAATTGCCATTTTTTTCTCTTTAAAGTTTGAAAAACTAAAATACATGATAATAGCTATAAAGTGATCGTAATTTACTTGATGTGGTATCCATATTACTTTAAGAAGTATACGTTTAAGTAGTAGTAGTTACATTTACTTATTCTTGTAAGCAGAGTTAGGGATTTCCTGAAAGAAGGAATAGAGAAAGAATGAATTTGAGTTTCCAAGTAATGAATCTTTGGTGAAAGAATTAAGAAACCAGATATAGAATAGAAAAAAAACCTGATATTCTCTAATATAATCCATATTAATACACTTTTAATATAATGTATAATAGACTACTTTTAGCAAATATACCTTCATAACAGTTGTCAAAATAATTAAAAATAAGTCTCTAAAAATTTGAAATTTTTTCTAGCATAAATAAAACCACGATACCCTAGTGGAAAGAGGAATTGGATCCAATTTCAAGTTGTATAAAGAAGAATTTATTCAATGGATGGCACATATATATAAGCAAAGAGGGTCCATTTTATGTATGAACTAAGCATTCAAAAATATTTCGCTTAAAAAAAGAATTCGATTATGATACTTTTTTAATATATTATAATGATAAACTGTCCAGGTATCATTCTTGTCTTTAGATTACAGTTCAAAATTAGGAAGTGGATACTAAAATATCCAATGCTTACTTCAGATGTCGTATTATGTATCACATGTAAGTATAAATAAGCTCTCTTTAATAATTTAAAACTATTTATGATTTAAATACAATGAACACACTTAAATATTATTAGCATTAATTATTTTTTTTCCTTTTTTATTACTTAACATTAGTAATACAGATATATTTATCGATATTGTTTGATATGAAATAATGTTTGCAATATTATATAATATTTTTAAAAACTAAATCGCAAAAAATCCTACAATATTGAACACTACCCACGTAAATCAATACAATTACATAATATCGCCCAAAAACTGTAATACCCGGAATGCTATTAAAGTATATAACATACAATTTTATGGAAGTGGAGTGGTGTTTTATTCATTATGCTTAAATTCTCATGATACGTATAAAATTTCTGATAATCTTAGAACAAAATATAATTGGTAAGTTCAAAAATATTAATGGCGATTAAATTCATGTTTGGAAAATACCTGAAGACACTTTCTTGAGGAGGTTTTAAAAAACGTCGGATCTATAGATCATTTATTAAATAATTATTCGTTATGAAAATCTCAAGAGTGTTAATAACATTTTTCTGTAGTTCACGGGATGGAGAGTTACCAATTTAAATATATTTGTAGATAATTCTGTGCTTAAAAGAATGATAGTTTATAATAAAATTCAACCATCAGGATTTCATTTAATTAACCATATATGCATATCATTCGCTATTCAAATATAATTTGCAAAGATGAGTGGAAAATGAAATTAATTTAATTACATCAATAAAAGACAAATTATGTGCATTTTTAAAAAGGAATTTTAAGTAACCTTTCAGAAATGTTAGGAGAACCTTTTTGACTTTCGATGAAACTTTTTTTGAAAAGATACTAGAAACTAGAATGGAATTGAGGTGAAATGGAACAACGTCAGTAAAATAAAAACTTCTGTTGATCAAGAAAAATAAAGGAGTGAATTAAGCTTGGATCCAAAATATATTTGAAATTTACATTCTTCTCCAACATGAGCAGCTGCCTTTATGTTCTAGATAAGGAACAGGATGTAAAAAATTCTACAATTCAAATATCTAAGGCAAAGGCAAAGTTGT
Source organism: Argiope argentata (assembly GCA_026289955.1). Classification (NCBI taxonomy): domain Eukaryota; kingdom Metazoa; phylum Arthropoda; class Arachnida; order Araneae; family Araneidae; genus Argiope; species Argiope argentata. The sequence continues at coordinate 1,881,939 of JAOUZG010035502.1, read as the reverse complement.
TTTTGTTTGTTTTCTGAGACTTTCGCATTTTCGCAGCTTTTTTAAGAAGTCAGAGATTTTTTTGTTATTTATTTATTTATTTAGCTTTTTCATTCACGAATGCATCAGAGGTCTAAACTTCCGTACAGATTTTTTTCTTCTTTCGGTAGAAAAGTAAGAGATACTTTGCTTGAGAAAGAGACGCTGAAAATTTTCTTTAAAAAAAAACTTATCTTTCAGTCGAATAACTCCCGCGTTGGTTCTTATGCACAGGAATGGTTCAGGGGAGGGTCTTTTGTTGATATTCCGTCTTGTATTTTATACAAATGCCCCATTTTTAAGATGTGTGTCATATTGTGTATGTTTAAAGTTTATGAACATTTTAAAAACTTTTTATGAATATATATATTTTTAGAATTGGGTATTTCTTTGAAATCAAGCAGAACATCTTTATTGTCCGTATTTTTAAATAAAAACATTTTTTGCAGCTTTCAGAACTTAAACTTACAATAAAATAGAATAGAACAATGATTCCTATTGATATAAATTTTGAAAGATAAAGTTTTGATTAAAGCCTTATTTAGTTTAAATTGCTTACCTCTTTTCTGTATTATATTATTAGAAGCAGAAAAGGAAAAACTAATATTATATTATATCACATAATGAATTCAGGAAGTTTCTTAACATTTTCAAACACAAATGTGTAATGCCATTTTTAGCCAAGAAAGCAAAGAATCAATTCGTAGCTTATCAAGATATGTTTTTTCATTTCAAAATATGCAGTACATGAGGAGTTCATAATTTCATATTCTGTGAAAAGCAAAATATTTCGCTCTCCATTATTCTTTTGAATCTATTAACTTCTTGAAACAAATTCCATATTAACTCATATTCATATCATAACCCTTGCTTCCTCAAATAATGTGTTTCCTAATTTTTCCCTCTACTTAATTTCTTGACATGTATAATTCTTCCAATTGCAATTAATGCAATAATAAATAAAAAAAGATTAAAACGGAATCTTCTACGCATATTTCAATGTATCATATCAGAAAATAATTTCTGGAACGGCAAGTACCATATTCTCGTGCAAATTATATTATAATTTTAATTGCTTCATTGAATGAGTCACTTTAGTATTGGAAACGATTAAAAATTGTCTCGCATTTATTGTTTAAAAAACACCACATTTCATATTTATTTCATTTCTTATAATCACGTGCTCGAAGTAATATTTTTCTAGGTTTTATTTGCTGTAGTAATTTAAGCAGAGCTTTTGTAAATGCAATGTCAACACTTTATTAAAAGCTGATTTTTTGAGATGAGAAATGCAGATAATATTTTATTAATCATTTTTTTGCCTAAGGATTTTGGTTGAAGCCAAAAGCAACATCATGTTCTGACATGATAATAATTGGAAATAGTTTCTCAAATGATCATAATTTCTTAACAGTAATGAAGGAATTAGAGAAAAAAATTAATTAGAATCAGATATTCAGCAACTTCCTCTGATTTAAAGACGATAAAATGCACATTTGAAATGAAATTACTTTGACACAACAAATAAACAAGTTTAAACTTAGTTTATTCTTCAATGAAAAATAAATAAATAAACTTTTTGAATCATGGAAATTTTATTAAAAATTTTACTCAACTATTTATAATTTTAAAAAATTAACATCCAGAGGTTTCTCGAAAACCTTCGTTGCCTAGGGATATTTATAATTCTAAGAAAAAACTCATTAAAATTTTAAACAGCTTCTTAAAAATCACTTTTAAATCAAATAATATCAATTCTTTTTATTTTTTTAATCTTATATCTTTTTAGATTATTTTTATAAAACATTTTAGACTATACCATCAAAATACAATGTTTTTTCTTCTAATTCTTCAAAAAAGGAGTAAAATAATAAAATAATAAATAAGATACAATTTATGTATTATACAAAGATGCTTATTTTTTGCAATATGTGTTCGACTATTATGACTGAAATGAAAAACTGAACAATTATGATTTAAATGATTTATTTAATTTTTAAAAAATATTTAAAATATAAATTATTTTAATCTTCAAATACATAAAAAGAATATTTTAATTTTATGTTTAAAGTTCAAAAAAAAATTATGTTTATCATTATACAATAAGACAAGTCATTTTGTGAAAATAAGATGAATGATTATACAAGCTAGATAAGATGAATGATTATACAAGCTAGATAAGATGAATGATTATACAAGCTAGATAAGATGAATGATTAAACAAACTAGATAAGATGAATGATGAAACAAGCTAGATAAGATGAATGATTAAACAAGCTAGATAAGATGAATGATTAAACAAACTTCATCACTAATTCGAAAATAACACCCAAATGCCCGAAAACTTAAAATTTGCTGATAAATTATTTATCAGTATGACATCTAATTTGGAAAGATTTTTCAATGCATATTTTTAAATTAATTCCAGCCTATCTAATATCATGATTAGATAAATTTATGAATTAAAAGATAACCAACTGTATATCCTCTTTATGGAAATAATGAAAAAATAAAATAAAAAAAATATCTTTTTTTTGAATAATTGATTCTTCTATATTCAACATCTAATTTTTTAAAACGAAAAAATACAAGTTCTGCTATTTTTATTTAAGCTATATTCTTCTCTCTGAAAAAGTAGTAAGCTGAAAGAAGCAATTTTTAGCTATGTTTCTTAGAAAAAAAATACATTACAAAATATTTCAATCTTTTTTTATTTTAAATTATTAGAAGAATTTTCATTTAATAAAAAGCATATTTACTCTGATTTTTTTCTGAGATTTCAATTTAGACACACTTCAATATAACTTTAATTTCTAGAAAATTTAATTATGTCATTCCAAACTGAAAAAAAAATAACAGCTAGATCATAAATTCTAATTAAGGAAGCAATTTATCGAAACGAATATGACAGAAATTTATTACTTTAATTAGGGAAGAGCTATTTTTTTAACCACCTGCAGGTAATTTTTTAAAAATATTTCACATTTCGCATCAAGCTTTAAAAAAAAGGGCTTGTTTTTTTCCATAAAGTTTAAAGTTATTTTGAAATCATGGCTGCAACTCACTTTGCTTCTCATGCAAAAAAGAGTAGAATTTTATATTTAAAAACAAAATTTATATGATTAAATTTCCTGAATTAGCTAAGATGAAGTAATATCATTAAATAATTTTCCTCTACATTAACCCAGTTTTTTTATCTAAGTATTTTATTATTTTTGTCATGAAATCTCAAATACACACAATTTACTTTTGTCATAATAAAAATTTCTACGCACATGTATGTGACAACAGCAGTTAAGCAACTAAAAAGATAGAATAGCTGTAAATACTAAAAATAACTCTGTAGTTGAGTTCTTTTTTTTTTGTAGATTTTTTTGAATGAAAAGTAAATAAGTCAAGATAGAAATATTGATCATGAAAAATATAAATATTTTAAGAATAATGGGCATAATCCAGGAAATTTTCCAGTTTAAGATCATATTGTCTAAAAGCACATGGTCTTAGCTGACAATACATTTTTAATGGAAATGAATCTCAAATCCTCATAATTTTAAAGGGATTATATAAAATCTTACCATTATTTAGTTATAAAAGCCTTGAATACTCATTGATTATTTGACTTCAAGTCTTGCTTTTATATTTTTGTACATATTTGTAGCAATTATTAATACTGGAATTTATAATAGTTTTCGAATGTTATTGTTGTATTTTACATTAGAATTGACAAACTACTCTTTACTAAAAATAATTTTAATAATAATTTTATTATTATTATTATTACTATTATTATAATATTCATTTTTCAACTGATGCTAGGATTTTATATTTTAACACACCCGAAGCGCAGTTCAATATATTTTATTAAAGACTTAAAATGCCAACATCCAGGCTAAGGGGTAGCGCGTCTGTCCCTCGATCTGGTCGTCCCAGGTTCGGAGACGGTTTTTTATTTGTAGGGTTGTGCAAGCAAATGTGACGCATAAGTAGCTAAGTCGTACTCTTGGTTCTACTTAGCGTTACTGAAAGACGTTCAATCAGCTTAAAATCAATGAACATGAGAAGTGCTTTTAGTGACAACAACAACCGGATTTAAAGCTCAAAACCACGCGTTGTCACTAAATAATGACAACATTCAAGAGGTAAACGATCTAAATAAAAAGACGTTTATCAAACAAAAAACTCTGAAAATAAGTTTGAAATAATGTCAGCCATATGCTTCAACACTTTTCCTATATATGTATGTATGGATGAATCTACTAGCATCGTTCAAACAAGTTGTGTACTGTGGAAAAATTTACTTTTATATGAGTATGTGCCAGGATAGCCTGATTTGTAGAGCGTTGGACTTGTACTCCTTAGGTTGCGAGTTCGAAACTCACCAGCAAAAAGATTCCCAGATTGTGTGACGGCTGAAGCTCGTTAAATCTGTTCGTGGTCGCAAAGTCCTCGAGAGCAATACCCCTGAATGTACTGCTTCAGAGATGATCGTTTTCTATTCCAGATCTTAGTTACGATCTGAGGTGAATGAATATGCATGAAGGAAATCCGCCCCCCAAAAAGGGTTGTGACGTGTGTAAGTTGTTCTATTGGCCCTAGAAGGCGTTTCTTGTAAAGCCAGAGACGCGTGTCTCCGGCTTAAAATCTGCTCATGCATCAGTGGGGCTTATCCATGACAAGTGCAGTAAGTAACGACAACAGCAACACTTTTATATATGTGTGTGCTATTCATCTGATTTCTTATTGCACTTATAAGTGAGCATTGCATTATAAATGAGTAACCCAGAAAATATACTACCATGCTCTATTATTTACTACCTCTTTTATCTTAGATTAGTTTATTACCTAATAATAAATAATTCTTATTTTTTTTCAATTCAGGGATACATTTTTGCTGTTGTAAATTTTATGTTCACATAATTTGAAATATTTAATGAAGATATTTCCATTTAAATTAGGAACGTTATTTAAAATCTTTTCAGTATATTTATATACTATCTTATTATTTAAGTGAAAATATTTTTTGTAAATATAGATTCAAAAGGATTTTTTTTTTACTTATAAGGGTTTCTAAGATGCAGTCTTTCGAAAACTTTCATATAAACTGTAGGTCAGAAATTCAAATTTCTACATAAAGGCGGTTAATAAGAAGGATATATTCAAAGGATATTCATTTAATATGCACTTTAGGAAGATGTCGTATTTTAAATCAAAATTCAAAAATACCCTTTTAATGCAACTGAAATCTCTAATACTTAAAAGATATTTCCGAATGCGTAAAGGTTAGCTTGCTTAACAAGGCTTTAAACTGGAAATGACTTTTATAAAATAATAACCAGAATTTGCAATCTAAACATTTTGCGAAGTAAATTTAATTAAATTTACTCATAAAATGCCTGAGCGATAAAATGGAATTTACCAGTCTCAGATAAATGTCAGTCATTATTTGAAGATTAGCTCCAAACGAAATTCTCGTATAGTTATCTGCATCGGTGGAAAATGTTAAATTGATTATTCTATTACAACCAGAACCGAGCGACGCAATTTTGAGGATAGAGTATTTAATAAACAAGATTGAAGCACGAGTGAAAATTTCATATCAACTTTGTGTTATTTATTTTGCGTTTCTGTTATCGAATTCTTTGGATTTAAAGCAATTCGATGCTGGTATTAATTTTCCGATGTCGATGGGTATTACAAATTTAATGTATTAATTAATACCGTGAAATCCTTTTCTTTTGTGTTTTTTTACTGAAATAAGCTTTAAAACTAAATTTATTTGCCTGAATTATTTGTAAATGGAGGTTTTCTTCACTATTTTTGAATTTAACCGAGTGTAAACACTGGTTAGGGGAATAAAATTGATCCGATTAGAGTTTATTGTATTAGGAAGGGAATTTATGTAAAAATTTTCATCAAAGGGGAGCTGAATTAAAAACAATAATACGATAATAAATTCAAATAATGTGTAAGGATTAAAATTACTAAACAATAAAATTAAAATACAGAAGATAACATCTACAATGGTTATTTTATACTACATTTTTGACATTTCAATACATTTTTGAGACAGATATTTGGCTATCCCTAATTCTATTTTTATCCTCTTGTTTTAATTTAATAAACTATTTAAAACAATAGTTTTCCCTTTTCCTTTATGATCAAATTATTATGCATATAAAATATATTCTTTGTTAAGACTTTAAACTCATTAAAAAGTCATATATACATTCATTCTTTTTCAAGATAACAATTGCATGATGTACAGAGTTTTTTTTTTCGTTTTCAACCAGTCGTACCAGTCAGATGTGGCAAGCAATCGGAGGTGTAAAATTGAAATTATATTATTAAATCTCATAGAATGTCTCAAAATTAATTTTGGCATTTTAATTACATCGTAACAAGATTAAAATTTTATTCTGAACATCATTCAAAGGGAAAATTTTTTGCCACCTCGGAATATCTGCGTTGTTTAGATAAATTATAAAAGCTGATTTATATTAAAAAAATTTAGCAGAAATATATAATATCTGTGAATAAATGTTGAACTCATTAGAGGTTTAAAAAGAAATTATTAGTTTAATGTGTTTGGAGAAGTATACGTTTCTGGCAAGGTTGAATATTTAATTTTGCCGACAACGACTTTCCACTATCTCAACAAATGAATATTATTTCCTCATACTTCGTGGGCTGAATATGCTTATGTGATTTTCATTCCTTCATGTTTAGTTGCCGATTGCTATCTAGTAGCTTGATCTTTTGCATAGTAGCCATTTAAATTACCTTTTTGTTACCTGAACCGATACATTGAAGAGTATAGTATATCTTCTATCTGTCTGAAATAAGCAGGAAAGGAGATGAGAAAATCTTTATACAGATACTTCAAGTATCAACACACACACATACATTTAATTTTTTTTGTTTCAAAGGAACTTTCAAGAATGTAATTAAATATTGAAGTAAGAATCTCATTTAAGCGAGTTCTGTAAGAATAGATTAACGCAGCTTTTAAAGAAAATACATATTTTTATGGCTATTTCAGTTTTAGATGCAGATTTCAGTATAAAATCATATTAAAATTATTTTTCTGCTTCTCTCTAAGAAGAAAAATAGCTTAAAAATCTGCTCATAATACATTAAAATTTATTGAGCTATCTAATAAACAGTAAAATAATGTATTCTTTAAACTATTTTTTAGATGTGGAGATGATTCAGTAGGTAATTAGACGATTTTTGAAGAATTCCCTCTCTATTTCTCTCACCGTCTCTCTCTTTCTCTCTCTCTCTCTCTCTCTCACACACACACAAACACACATACATACACACTTTTTTGTTTCAAAAGAACTTCAAAGAATGTGATATTAAATTATATAATAGCTCCATTACTAAAATTTGCCTTCTAACTTATTAACCATTTAAATGGAAGCCAATTCAAACAAAATATCAAAATTGCTGAAATTGAAACTCTGTAGAGTCAACTTAATTTTTTGGTTGCAAATACATAACACGCTTTTTTTTTCTTTTTCTAAAAATGTTTTTATTATATTCAAAGAACATATTCATAGTAAGAGGATAGGAGATTAGATGCCATCATATCTTTGCCATTTTATCATGCAATATATTCCATTATATATAAAGATATTAATTAGTTTTTCGTTAGTAACTAATTTTTTATTTATCTTAAGTAGCTAACAATGAAATATTTTGAAGAAAAAAAATGACGATAGTATATTATATAAAAAAACTTTTAAAACAAAACGTTTAAACTTAAATACGGAATATATATGAGGTTTTGACACTGCTCATTTGTATCAAATGATATAAAAATATCGAATAACCATTTATACGCCATTTCCGATTAATTTTTTTATATATATGTAATTGCACCAAAATCATTATTTAAATTCCTGTAATGTAATTAGCAATAATCGATTTAAATAGTTTCCTTCTGCAATAGATTAATGATACATTGCACTAAATTATCTTTCCCCTAAAAATTCGTCTTCTTTTTATATCCTTGCTTTTAAACAGCGCCCATAACGATAGGACATTTTATATTTCATCAGAGCTTCTATTTTTTACAACAGTAATAAAATGCATTGTTCATAAAAAAATTATGAACTACGTAGTATACAATTTGTTAGGCATAGTTTGATTTTTTTTCCTTTCTAAGAATTTTTAAAGGAAAAGAGGATTTTAAAGAGAAAAAGCAAGATTATTCTCCAGTTTCAAAGGATTTTAATGCCGAACTTTTGATAAACCTACATTTTTGGATCAATATATGATATCATTATATTCCTCTATCCTTTATTTTATTAGAATCAATTCAGAAAAGAGTGTTCCAGAATTTCCATTCTGAGGAATTTGTCTTGAAAATCTCATTCTGAAATAAATGTATTCATTTTTTGATATTTCATGAGGGATATAATCCAGGGTTAAAAAATTTTACAAATATATGATGTGATGTTTAGAAAATTTAAGATACAAATATAAAACAAAATCAAAATATTATTTTCGGCAAGTGGAAGCAAAGAAAGATTCCTTATCAAGAAGTATATTAATTTGAAATTTCTTATTATCCTTAGAAAATAGCTAGAAAATATTACATCTTACAGAAAAAAAATCAATTTTTATCCATCAATTCATTGTTTATAACAAAACAAATAATTTAATGTGACAACTATTCTAAAACTGATATACAAATATAGATCCGTTATAAATTTATATAACTGAATTCTCTGAATATTTTAGACAATGTAATCTTTTGTCTTAATTTCGTATTATATTAGGAAGCTCATCATGTTCTGATTAATTTGGCTGAGATTTGTTTTCTGCCAAGGATGGAATTAAATTCTAAGAAAAATATTTGTTATAAAATGTATTTAATAAAAAAAAATATATTCACTTTCTGGAAATTTTTAGTTTGGTCATTTTTTATGTTGCCATTCTATCTTTAATTGATTTTATTTTATTTGTTTTATTAAAACTCTTAATTTCTATTCCTCTTGCATTTAAACAATTTCAGAGTATAGAAATAAAATTAAAGTAGACATTATTTTTATTTAAAACAAACTGGCAACATAAATTGCTGTTAATAGAAGTTGTCAAAATTAGAAGTTGAAAATCACTCTTTAGCTGCTAATTTCGAAGCAATTTCAATTATTGAAAAACATTAATTGCAGAAGTTTATTATCTTAATGAAGCTAATTTGTTTTATTTTTCCCTTTTCAGTTCAAAGGAAGTTATTGAGAAACGATTATTTCAATCACCGTCAACTTCCACCGTTTATACCTAATTTGAGATAATTGAACTTTGGGAACTACAAATATATCGAAGCGTTTTTACATTTCTTACAACACATTCGAAGTGGTTTAAAATCTAAACTATATTACACTAGTTATCGTGCTAACAAGATAAAGGCGCTACACTGGTATAAGCAAGTAAATGTAAATAAACTATGAACTCATAAAAAAGTTTTAAATTTCTTACAACACATTAAAAGTAGGTAAAAATCTATATAAAATTAGACTAGTCACATGTTAACAAGATTAAGTGGATATAGAGGTATAGGCAAGTAAATGTAAATAAACTACGAACTCATTAATAGTTTTAAATTTCTTACAACACATTCGAAGTAGGTAAAAATCTATATAAAATTACACTAAGTGCCTATAGACGTATTGGGTTACAATGGTTACACATAAAAAAACTACGAACTCAATGGAAGTATTTAAATTTCTTACTACACATTCGAAGTAGGTTAAAATCTAAACAAAATTACACTAATTATCGTATTAACAAGATAAAGTGGGCAAAGCTGTATAGACATGCAATTGTATATTAACAACAAACTCAACGGAGGTTTATAAATTTCTTACAACACTTTCAAAGTGGGTTAAAATCCAAGCAAAATTACACAAGTTATCTTGTTGTTGCTGTGTTGTAACTTAAGGCACTGTATAAGCCGATGTTAGTTATATGCCATCATTTAAGTCGAATGAATATTTTCAGTCGAACCAACGATGACCGAGAGAAAGGCTTAGTTACTTTATGCATCACATTCTCTGGTTCAACAACGTTTTACATGGGCAGACCTTCACAACTCTTGGAGATAGAAAACTGAAGAGCAACCATACCCAAACCGGAACACCCAGATCACGGGGAGACGCTCAGTAAGCTATTTTGTTAATAAGATAATATAAACGGAACGGTACAGGCAAGCAAATATTTATAAATTTTCATAAATATAATTAAATTTTTGAACATCGGGATTCTGTTTTAGGGGCCACGATCGGTAGAGATATGCAGGAATGTCCCTAAAGTAATATACGAATTTTAATTTTGATGTTTCAACAATTATCAGGAAAAGGAATCTTGTAGTCATTGAAAGATTTGGTTTAAGAGTAATGCATATAAAAGTGCTAAAACACATCAAAATTTGAAGTTATTTATTTATTAACAAATATTTTAAATGATTTTCAAAAAAATCATGATGTAAATTAAATGCTACCAATTTAATATAATGATTCTTTAAATTATAATAATTTAAAATGACGTAATTAATAAAATAAATCAAACAAAAACATAACTATAGATAGCGCAATATTGTAATTTCCAGATTTAAATATATTTTTGAGTTGTAAATTCACAAATATGTGTAAGTGAATTTGATTATTTTCAATAAGAATATCTGACGGATACAAAGGGTTTTTTCGGATTCAAACGTTCAAATTGAATTGAATTGATGATAAAATTTTGAAACATGTTTTAATATGTCTCAAAAGTTGTAAATAAATTTACATGCTAACATTTAGAAAATCTGAAATTCAATGTTTTTAAATTTAAAAATATGAATATTAAATCTAAAATAAGAGAATGTGATTTATTTTTTAATAATTATAATAATTTAAATTTTAAAAAAAGGTAATTCTAAAGATATCTTTTTTAATAAACCTAATTTAGTAAAATAGGCTGAAGAGTATTGGAAACTGTTTCATATTTTTATAATTTTTTGAATCGTAGTTTTTATATAAAATCTTTCGTAATATGTTTGAATTAGAGAATATATCTTACATTTAAAAAATTGTTTTTATAGACTGACGAATGGCTTTGAAGCTACTTAAGAACGTATATAAAAATATATATTCATATAATAAATCAATTTCGGATAAATAAGTCAATTCATAGAGTAACATTGACCCATGACTCTCTAGATATATAGATTTACATTATATCAACATGCACAATGGGTTTTCTGCGGATTCGGGACATAAATTCACCACTCTGAGAACTTGAAGTAAAAACTTTTATCTGGTATTGATATTATAGTTGAAATATATATATCTTTCTTCTCAGAGAATAAATTTATTTATCCTTTAAAATATAAGAAGTCTTCTGAATCCCTATGTACACCAGCATGGAGAAATATAAAATAAATTATTTACCAGTTGCTTTCTTCCATCGAATATGAGGATGTGGAACACCGTCTGCTTGGCAGCTAATTTTTGCGGGTCGACCAGAAACTGCTATTATATCACTAGGCTCCAAAACCCATCGAGGGGGAACTAAAAAAATAGAAAAAAAATGATAACCCCTTATTTGTAACCATTTATTGTCTTTAAATGGCCCTTATTTGTAACCTTTTTACTGTCTTTAAATGTTCGTATTTGTAACCCCTTATTGGCTATACATGTCCCTTATTTGTAATCAATTTATTGTCTTTAAATTTTCTTATTTGTAACCCTTTATTGTCTATAAATGTCCCTTATTTATAACCCTTTTATTGTCTATAAATGCCCTTTATTTATAACCCTTTTACTGTCTATAAATGTCCCTTATTAATAACCCTTTTATTATCTATAAATGTACCCTGTTTGTAGTCCTTTTATTGTCTTTAAATGTCCAATATTTATAACCCCTTTTTTATCTGTAAATGTCACTAATTTGTAACCCCTTTTTTGTCTTTAAATGTACCATGTTTGTATCTCCTTGAAGATATTTTGAAATATAAATAATCTGAATGCGAAAAATTATTAGCTATTACAATAACTTACCTTTAACCGTCAAAATGGCACTGAAAGAGCCTGTTGCCACATCGTTTGTTGTAACACATGTATAATTTCCGTTATGCTTATAAGCTAATTCTTTTATTGTGAGGGTGGAAACTCGACCTTCTTGGGCGTACATAACGGTGGCATCCAATTCCTCTTCTAAAAGTATTTGACCATCCTTAAGCCAGCGAGTCGTCAAAGGACCATCGCCAGAATCTACGATACAGGTCACTGCTGTGAGCATACCCTCGTGAAGATTGTCCTTGAAGGCAAAGCTGGCAACCTTTGGTCCAGCTAATAAAAAAAGTAATAAACCAGATGAAATATTTTTATTAAGAGTAAAATCATAAGAACAATTCATATATTTAGACCTTATATGTCGTTAATGCAGTTGATAGGAATGCAAAAATATTTTTAGAAATAATTTGAATATTTTCTAAGGGTCATAAAGATATCAAAGAAATTATTTGTGATATTTGTTATCCTTCAAATCATTTCTAACGTATTATTAGAAAGCATTACAAATCGGAAGTCTTTTAACCATGTGAATTAAATATGCACATAATATGTACATGCATAAATATATTCAAGAATATATTAGAAGAAGATTATGAGTTAGATTGTTAAGCGATAAATGAGAGCTTGACTTTTATCAACTTACTATGAAAGTTTATCTATTTGGAATACGTGCACTTACAGTGTTCTTAATAAATTAGGAATAAAGAAGCATAGAGTTAATCTAAATTGATGTGAAAGAGAGAATAAAGCAGATGTTATGAAAACGTTTTAGCCGACATGTGGTTCAGAGAAAATATTGATATCATTAAAATGATAATTTGGCGAAAGGAATGAGGTTTCATCTTATATATTCAAAAGATATATCTTATATATCTGATTCAAGTTATTTTCTATTTTGAGATATTTATATCTGAATAATCAAATATGATACAATCACATCTTGCTCATAAATCCCATAAATGCAAATATTTACATTATTCATAATATTATTTTCCCAAATATATAATAGTATATAAAAGAAAGCATAAGCCTTTATATATTCCTTTATACAAAGTAACAAATGCAAATGTATTTTAATTAATTTTTCTACTAAATTAAGTATTGTTTTACTGTGTTTAAAAAATATGTAAATATATTAATTTTTTTAAATTTAATTTCTCCATCATTAAAAATAATGGGAAAATGTATATTGAAAATACTTCACTTGCTTACTTTCTTACATATATCAGAAAAATACATATGCTAATAAATTCAAATAGTTATTTCTGAGCTCTGAAATATTTATAATTAAAATGAAAGTTCAGGTAAATCGAATAATGTAATTCAGTTTAATAGTTTATTCATTAAGATATAAATGTTTGTGACTATTTAAAAATGTTATATATTTAAACATTAGAATAGTCAATATAATTAACCAACACTTTAATATTTAAAATCATGATTTTATAAAATAAGGGTTGAAGTTTTGATTTCATATTATTTACTATAAACCTCTGTCATCTGAATTCGATAATTACGAAGACATTCAACACATTTCAGTTCTTCATTTTTATGTACAAATGAGCCAAATGGAAGCTCAGAAAAGTTAAAATAACCTCATTCATTCAATTATTAATTTAAAATAATTTTGCTGCTTTTTTTATTCTTAACATTCATAAAGAGACAGCAAAGAATTCATAGGAAAAAAAAAGTATAAATAATTCTTACAAACAATTTTTCTATAACGTTTCTAGTTAAAGAACAGTAAAACAAATTTCAAATCAACTCTTTTTAAATCAAACATTGTGATTCCTTACATTTGAAATTAAATTATAATAACAGATTAGATTATCTTCTTGTATCATTCCAAGCGTTACCTACTTTCGAATTAATCAGATGCATTAAAAATTGTTTACAAGCTAAAGCTCTTTTTCTTATTTAAATATTTCCAATTTGTAATATATGTTTGCATCAAAGATTAATGCCTTTATTTGAAAGTAAATTAAAATATTCCTTGTAAGAAGTGGTTTTAAAAAATTGCCATTAATTTCATAAATTCTTTTCCATTTACAAACATGACAAAGTATCAAAGATATTCGAAGAACGTGAGAGATAATTTACTTTTAAATATATTATCTTAATTGAAATATAACTAAAAATATAATGCATTAAGATACTATGATAAAATTTATAATAGATATTTATAACTATAGTAAAACCATGCTCAAAAAATTTCAGCGCCTTTTAATTTCACAAAGTAATTTAAAATCATATAAATAAAGAAACTGTTAGGTTATGGTCTATTAATATACCATAAATTATTTATACTTTCCAAACATTCTTTTTGTAGCCTGAAAATTTTTCTATATGAGTGTAGTAAATATAAAATAATGTTTCATTTAGTTAATTATGTGTTAAGGAAATGATTTTTTTGTATTTTGATTTAATGGTAGGAACAATTAGGGACTGAATTTTAAAAAAATATTAATATTTCTTTCATTCGCACATACAGTATTTATAGAGAGGGATTGAAAGTTAAAAACTGAAAATTAGTAAACAATTAAAATAAAAGTAATCCATTCAGGTACAATAATATAAATAAGTTTTAATAAACTATAATCGGTAATGGCTTTTTAAATAAAATTAGAAAATTCTTATTTTATGCTGATTTTTTTATGGATAAAATTGATTTTAAATATTATTTTTTCTCTGTAAAGGATAAGATAAAGATTAAAAAAATGATTTTTTTATACTTTATTAAATAAAACATTTGGAATAAATTATTATATAATCTATTATTTATCCCTTTATGATAATTGAAAATACTTAGAAATTAATTTATATAAACTATTTTTTTAATATTTCTACAAGTATTTTGAACATGTAATATTGGAATCGATGTTTCTAAAAGTTATATGTTTGATGTGTATTGCCTGTAACTTAATAATTGTTGCTGAAATCGTTAAACGTTAGTTGTAATTATTATTATTCTATGTAGTATACATAGACTTTAGACCATTTAAATTTTTCAACCTTTATTTTTATTTCTTTTTCTTCAAATTATTACATTGACACCAGACTACTGCAAAAAATTTAAAATGATTTGTTTAGTTTTTCCTTTTGTTTCTATTGCAACTTAAGCTTTGCCCATGTAATAGAAAATTTTACGATAGTATTTGGATAACCTGCCATTTCTTTATTTCATTTATTTTTTTCTTTTAAATAAAAAAAAGTATGAAAACAAATGAGTGTCCGGATTTCATAGAAAAAAAACTACGAAAGAATGACCTCTTCTCAACTAAAATGCATTATGTTAATTGCTAGATTCAACTGGTAGCATATGGTACCTTATTGCCTGTCTAAATGATCGTCTCGTTGATTATATTCAAATAAAGAAAAGTTATGCACTATTAACTAAAGGCATCTATACACACCTTTTTTACAATTCGCTATAACTTTTAGAAAACGATGCTAATTCAACATAATTCAATATATTGCATTTCTGATTAAAATACATTAATATGCGAAATTTATGTTATCACTGCAAATAATGTTGCTATTCTAAGCTTTCAAATTTTCAAAATCTTTCCTCAATTTTTTGTCGCATTATATTTAGTATAATTGCTCTTATATGTACCGAATTTGTTTCCAATAAACCTGCAACTAATGATGAAATTATACACAATGGAATTTAATTATTATATAAATACCAATCAATATTCAATATACAACGGATAATTAAGGCAATTTTTTTGGTTTGAATCTTATTTTTAAATTTTTAATGATTTTAAACTAATAACGGGAAATTTAAATTGCTTACTTTTGGTTTTATTGCGCGCAAATCGTAGAAAAATGATGATTTGCATCCAATTTTCAGGTTATTTTTTTAATATTACATAATATTTATACTCTACTTATTAAAATTGAATATCTGAATCATGACTAAGCTAATCTATGTATAAAATATAAAAATTCCAATATATATTCAATTTTTTAAAAATCTAATTTATTGTGATGGAAAAATTAATTAAAGAAACTAAACTTTTCTTTTTTTTTATTCCAATGAGAATTTTGAATTGCCCTTCTTATATTATCGCCAAATCGATATCCAATAAACAGTAGATAATTAAGACATTTGTTTTCGTTTGAATCTTAACTTTAATAATTTTAACGGTTTTTAATTAATAACGGGAAATCTAAATTGGTTTTACTGTGATCAAATCTCAGAAAAAAATGTGGATCTTTTTCTCATTTACGAGTTATATTAAAAAAAGATATCTGTAAACTCTTATGTCTAATATCTTACTAAGTATCTAATATCTATTTGATATCTTAATGATTAGCTATCTGATATCTTAATAATTATTTATTTGATATCTTAATAATTATCTGTATACTATCTAAATAAATATCTAATACTTCGAATATATCTAATAAGTGTTTCTAATTAGATGTATTTCAAATATCTAAATAAGTGTTTTGAATCAAAGGAGAATTCTTGCATTTTCGATCGATTGTAGTAGCAAACTGGTTTATGACAATTCATTAATATGGATTTTAGGGTAAATGTTAAAGTTTATTTGTTAGACCGTAAAATAAACTTGTGATAATACAAAAGAATTGAGGAAAAAAACAATTTATGTATATACTATGTACGTTATTATATGTCGCAAAAAAGTTTTTAAAAAAATCTTGTCCGTGAAAATCTTAATGAATAATTCACTTAATGTAATATGAAATAATTTGTTATGTCATTTTAGTCAATGTTCGATTATAGTAAAATGGAATATGTATTATTTGAAAAATATTGTATAAGTATTAATATATGGATAAATTATTTTCTGTAAAACTCTCTATTCCTTTTAAAAGGAATATTAAAACTTCATAAATTAAAAAATCCAATATGTTTCAAAAACAAATATTTTAGAGTACTTCTTGGTAAAACTAATAAAGCAATATTAAAAAAGAACTGTACCAGAATGTTTACGATTCAAATAAGCATGAATAATAACAAAAAATCCGTTCATTAGATGAAATAAACTAATCTAAAGTAGGCTGGTTTGAAAATTCTAGCAATATTAGTTTATTTCATATTCATAAAATGTATGCTTATGTTCTATTTTGAATTAAATTGTGGTAGGATTTGGAAAGATGATTGCTTTATAAATAAGGAATTCTACTTATTAAAATGGAATTTCTGATTCATGAATAAATAATCTGGAATACAAAAAGTAATTTTAAGTTATTTTTAAAAAATCTAATTTAATGTTGTCCAAAAGTTGAATAAAAAACCAAAATTATTTTTTTACTTGATCGAGAAGTTTGAATAGCCTTAAAAATTGCCATGATAAAATAAAATAGTGGATGTTATTACTTCATAGCAAACCTTATTTAAAAAGTAATTTCAAACAAACACATAATATTAACTTAATTCATCAGCATGAAGGCATTTGTTTAAGACCTTAATAATTTTTGGGGAGAAGAAACTTCTGATAAAATGATGTGTTAATGGTTGAATTTCATACGTTATTCTGTTTAGTGATGAGTTTTGAGTGTGTTATCATTTGCTTTCATGATAACATAAGAAATTATATGAAATAAAAGAAAATATCATATGGAAATTTGAACTATGGAAAGTAAAGTTATTCCAAAGAAATTGCATTCATATTTAAAAATGTTTTGTTTTTTTATAGAGAGAGGTAAATTAGAATTAGAAATGAAATTATTAAACTCGAATAAGGAAATAATTCCATTTGTAAATATTTAAAAGAATATTATAATGGCTTAAGAAAAATATTTATAAGTAATTTTATTTAGTTTCCATTTTTACATAACTATGAATCGCATAATATGAAGTAGTATATCTGCATTAGATTTAAAATGAAGTTTTCTTTCTTGATGGTAGTCAAATAAATGTAATTATACATAATCATTTTTTAAAAAGTATATCTGTGCATTGTATTCTGAAAATTTTTCTTTTAAGGATGGAGCATTTTTTTTAGTTTTTTTCTTCTTTTGTTTAAAATAATACTATATTGTTAATGTCTAAAATTGAAATCATATTTCAATATTTCAACGGTGTGATGCATATTTAAGGAATTTGGATTTATAAAAATTTAAATGTCTCATTTTTTTTCACTAAATGCCTTCTTATTTCTAATATTTATCTATGAGTATCAATTTATATTTACATCAATATTTTCCTTTATGCCTTAACCTTTATCTTTGAGTATGAATCCATTTTAAATGCAAATTACGTATATTTCTTTTACCCTAACAAGAAGAATGTTATTTTTAAATTATATGTGCCTCAGGTTTTTATTTACAGTTATATATTGCAATTTTACATAAATGTACCATTTCTACACTTACATACTTGTATAAAAATAGAGGATTCAGTTAGCTGTATTTCAAAGTTTGTTCTTTGGTTTAGAATAGCTTAGTTTCAAAAATAGATTGGAAAAAAGTTCATAAATTTATATTTAACAAATGCTGACCTTCAAACCACTTATGGAGAAAATAAACATTTTCTACATCTGTAGTCTAGTGCGTTCAAGTAACACTTCTGCACGAAAAACGTAATACTCTTCAAGTCTTCTTCTACATTTTAAAACTTTTAAACGTTTAAAATTTTCTGTAATCTTTGTAAAAGTTTACTTTTTTGAGTAAAAATTTACAGAACAGAAGCTTATGTGAACGGGTTAAGGCAAAGAATGGATTAATAATAGATTTTTTAAACTTATAATGTATTAATTTTTTTACACGAAACAAATCTCACACAAAAAAATGTTTTTGAATTTCGAACACTTGGTAATCTGAATTTAATATTTAGGTCTTATCGGTACGAAATGAATATTTAAACTCTATGAAAATGACAACAATTTTGCTGAATGTGAAAACGTTTTTATATCATTCTGAATGATAAGTTATTAATACATGTATATAAATTTCATTTTTAAACGTTGTAAATGGTTTAACAAAAAGCACTTATTGATAATTTTACAGATATAATTTATGAGACATCTAGATTTACCTGTTGATCTAACTGCAGATATGCACGCACATAGACGTATGCATTAATGCATTTACATGCATTGTTAAAGTAATACTTTTATTTTTATATAATTAAGTAAAACGAAGATAAATGATATATATTTAATAATGCATTTTAAAAATTCTAAAAGGTACATTTGCCGTATGCTGTACTTAGATTTTTTTTAACTTACTGAGTCTTGGTTTTCAAATGAAAAAAATAGAAAAATCTCCTTATTCCTTACAGTGGAAAATATTTGAAAATATTTTACTTTTATATTTAGACGGATGTGCACATCATGGATTTTTTATCATACTGCAGAAAGAAAAAAAAACACATTTTCTATATAGTAGAGGAGTTTTCAAACTCTTAATAAAATATATATTTGTAAATCCATTTTTCAGAATATTTACTGATAAGATCCACACTACATTTTAGCGATCTCAACTATTGGATTAAATGCATTTTGGGGGGAATAAACATATTATAGGTTTAAAACATTAATGAAAATTTTGAATTATTTAATATTTTTTTGGTCTTGAGTTTGAAATAAAGCTGAGGATATAATTTCACACATTTAGTAAAGTTTTATTAGTTAGGTTCAATTGCTTTTAAAAAAATGTGATAATCATGCAGATATGAAATGGGGAATTGGAAGAAAATTTTTCTACATATTCATTTAATAGTTTTTAAATTATTCTTAGTCGTGATGTTTCTGAAAGTATTCTACAATTCTTCAGTTATTGATTTAAAACAGAAGGAAGAATATTCATTTGGTTTTATTTCATTTATTGCTTATCTTGAGATAATTACTTTTGAAAAACCTCCAATTTTTTGTAAAACATTTTTATGTTATTTTTAATTAATGTGCATATGTGTAATATGAAGTAGCGTTCAAAAAGTAAGTTATACTTGTTTCTACATTGAATGAAATTTTATAAGTTATACTTGTTACCGTAAATTATACTTGTTTCTCCATTGAAAAGTAAGTTATACTTGCTTCTCCATCCTGGAATAATCTTGCTCAAACGATAACTGAGTTCCACGATACAACGGTAGCAGTTTCATTCCGATAGTCAAACCCGCTGATGCATAGTACAAGAAAAAAATGGCGCATCAGCTGAAAACTTGCTCCAACTTTGAAGTGGGCTGAACATTACGTTTTTTGAGAGTAAAACGACGTTTGTTTACGATGGGCTAATTACACTTTGAATTCCGAACAGAGAGGAGCAAGGTTTGCAAATCCCATGAAAATACATTCACAATATTCTGAGGAAGGTAATGGTTTCTTAAGACTTATCAAAGCGGATAATGAGTCACGGGTGTATCACTTCACTCAAGAAACGAAGCTAGTGCCAATGGAATGAATAAACAAATTATTACCTATGTGAATAAAATTCCTCACCAGGTAAAGTCATGGATAAAGTAAAGTCATAGAGTGTATGCTGAAGGGCATGGTTATTAATATTGAGTCGTTCTGTGAAACATTAAAAGGCTAACACAAGGCTGTAAAACAAGAGACATAGAATGCTAAACAAAGCCATTGTCCTCATCACAAGATAGCACAAGCCCAGTAAAACCCAGAGTTTGCTCCGAAGTGTTTGAAGGGATGTTTGGTAACATTCACCATACAGTCCCGATCTGGCACCTTGGGACTTTCAAGCATTCGACAAGATCAAAAACATTTGAGTGGAAGTCAATTTTTCATGGATGGCCAGGTTCATACAGTTGGTCTAAGCTGACTCCAAGACAAAGGAGCGATTTTCTACATTAAGGGCAACGAACTGTTATTGGTACATTTCAACAAATGTCTCCACCGCCTGGGAGATCATGTAGAAAATTAGAGTACTAGTATGTGTGCTTATTGCAAGGTAGTGGATTTGTCAATTAAATATGACCTAATTGTTTGAATATAACTTATTTTTTGAACGTACATAAAGGGAATGAAATTATAGTGAAAATTATTAATAATATATGTGGTTTAATTGTAATAATTAAATATAAATAAAATGTGAAATATTAAACTATTGAAGATGAAGAACATAAAACAATCAATGTGCAATGTACCGAAGGCAATGTGTTCAGCTTATTTAGATATAGTTTGAGAAGAACTTTATTAAGAACTACACTTTTTACTTTTCAGATATTACAACATTTAATATAGGATATGTTTTAATAATTAAAACTCATGTCGAACTGAAGAAAAAATTGCTTATTTGTGCCCGTCCTTATTCTAGATTCTGCAGCAGTAAGTTGTAGTTGAAAACAGCTGCTCCCATTAAACTTTTATTGCGTCGCCTTTTGACCGGATGTAAAGGCCAACAGGGATTGCAGATGACTCAATCCGTTTTTTAACCTCAAAAGACGACATAAAATTCGCCCCCGAAAGATCAACGGAAAGCAGTGAATATCAATAAAAAACAGATGTTCACCTACTTCGAACGAGAATCCGGAACGAACGGGAGACTGGAATCCCTTGATTTGATGTAACCTCACAGCTGTATCGGCCATCGTCCACTCTAGGCTGGACTCCTTCGATCACTAAAGTTCCGTTAGGGTACACTCGTTGGCGTTGATTCAAAGGAAGAAGTCGTCCTTCTGAAATAAAGCATGAATTTAGGTTTGGAGCAGTGAATGAAAGTTTATGATTAATGTTATTGAGACAAAAAGAAATGAAATACTATTTAAGTTTATGATTAAAAGTGTATAGGAAAAAAAAAGTTTTTTTTTTCTCTTGAATCCACTTAAGATGGATTACAAAAGCTTTAAATATTTAAAAATAGTAATGAAAGAAGGTATAAAAAGAAAAGAAAATTACATAATAAACAAGTAAATAATTGTATGATGTAGACTTATGATATATCATTCAATTTTAAAGGAAAACATAGATGGCTTATGTAAGTGTATGGATTCTATATATTCAGGAATTTCATGAAGTAAAGCATGAACCAAGGTTCAAAATTACATAATGCATTTGGAATCATGTGATGTTATTTATGTATATTTTTCGAACCAAATTTGTTATTTTTTCAACAGAACATACGAATATGAATAAAATTTTAGGATAACAAGAATATATGCTTAGAAACATAGATGGCTTATGTAAGTGTATGGATTCAATTTATTCAAGAATTTCATGAAGTAAAGCATGAACAAAGGTTCAAAATTACATACTGCATTTGGAATCATGTGATGTTATTTATATTTATTTTTCGAATCAAATTTGTTATTTTTTTTCAACAGAACATACGAATATGAATAAAATTTTAGGATAACAAGAATATATGCTTAGAAACATAGATGGCTTATGTAAGTGTATGGATTCAATTTATTCAAGAATTTCATGAAGTAAAGCATGAATAAAGATTCAAAATTACATACTGCATTTGGAATCATGTGATGTTATTTATATTTATTTTTCGAATCAAATTTGTTATTTTTTTTTCAACAGAACATAAGAATACTAATACCATTTTAGAATAACAAGAATATATTCTTTGGAATTATAAATTAAATATTCATATAATCTTTAGAAGGAAAAAACGGCATGAAACATCTCTAGAACTAGCTCTTCATAAAATATTCATGTTTTTAGCTATCCAAATTATTTTACCCTAATATAAAGGGAGAAAATTAAAATTTGTTATCCCCAAATGACTGAAATATTTGTTTAAATGTTTATCACATTGTTGGTCAAAATGTATTTCGCATAATATTTTTAGAAATAATTCCTAATGTGTCTAAATCCTTTGTTTTACTCCTTTTATATTGATATAGCTTATAAGTTTCTTTTTTAATGTTTACACATGAATAATTTTTTGTTCCAAATTATTATCAGAAATCGTCGGCGAAAATAATTTTAAAAAATCTTGTTTTGATTTCGATGATTTTTATATTTCACGAGTAAAAAAAATAGCTTCATTTTATTTGGATTTTTTTACCTTCTATATAATTTTGAATTTGTTTGTTAGTTCTAAGTACAATAGTAATAAAAAACTAAGTTTGTCGTACAACAGAAATAAAAAACTAAGTTTGTCGAAGTTTTTTTAAATAAAGGCATAGAAATTTTTTAAGGATTTTTAAAGGTCAAATATGAGAAAGAAGAAAAAGTTTTAAAAAATGGAAAGACAGAAGCCGAAGTTTAAAAACTCTAAAAATTAACAGACTTGATAATTAAACCAAAAAAAAAATATTATTTTGATAAAAGGAGCAAAATCTATTTAAAAATTAAACAAGTGTTATTTATATTTTTAAAAAATTATATAGTAAAGGAATGCATTTTTTAAAAAAATTATATGACTTTAATCTTAATATATAGCTTTATTACTTTTTACACTTTAGTTGTATGAAGCTCTATTTCTGAGCTTAATGAAAAAAAATATATATACTCATCCCAATCCTGAAAGGAAAAAAGAGATAAATAAATTTTGTAAAAAAGTAAGAATGCAATCAGAACCTCAAATTCATATTTGCCTTTAAGATATATTTTGCAACAATTCGTTTCTTTTTTAAACGTAAAAACAATATTTTTTTAATGAACTAAAATCTAAATATGAGAAAACAATAATAATAAAACTGTACGTTATCAATGTTTTTTAAATTTAATTTTATAGTTTGGAAAAATGTATATATGTGAAAAAGGAAAGGAAATATAACTTGCATTATCCGTCTGCTTGACTAAGACATTTCTTTTCAATTAATATACATTTACTCATAACATTTACATTTTGTAAACCTCATAACTTTTCACCCGGGCTACAATTTAATCATTGAAACTGGTAATGCAAATATTGTGGCGAGAATTATTTTTATAAAGCTCTTTAACAAATATTTATTTTAGTGTCTTATCTTGGTTCTGACTACAGAAGAAAAAAAAATGTTAATAAATTTTTTTAAAGGAATTGCGTAAAACTTTTTCAGTGTCTTGTTTACTTAATATTTCATAAGGTTTGAAAAAGTTGAAATAATTACAATATTCTTTCATCTTGTAAGATAAGTTTACTCATCAAAATAAAGTATTTTATGTGACAAATGTTTTTTGCTCTTACATACTTTCAAGAAAAAAGTAACATTTTATTTTACATTTCCCAAACTCTTTTCTTTATTTTTCATAATTTTGCAAGGTAAATACAAAAAAATATTCACTACTTTCCTGAAAAATAAATGAAGAAATCAGAGTTGGAAACATAATAAAGAAAAAATTCCATGATATTAAGTTTATCTTTATCTTAGAAACAACTTGAATATTTCTTTTTCAAGTTGTTTAAAAAATTCAGCAAAATTTGAAAGTTATCTCAAAATTCAATATTAAATTTTCCAATATTATTTTTTTAAAAGGCTATTGAAATTTTGGTACTTAAGTATTATGCAGTTTAACTTTATCACCAAACTTGAAATCATCACCAATGAGTTGCTAAATCGCCAATTATGGCAATTCGGCAATGGTGTATTCCATTGATCTTTATTGCCGAATTTAAATTTGAAAAGTTACTAAACCGTCGGCGATCGTTGGCGAAGACGATATAATACGTAAATACCAAACTCTTTGGCTATTGAATAAAATGTATTACTTATATTGATTTAATTTATACTTATTAAACGACTCTAAGATAAATTATTTATTAGAATCTTATAATTAAAATATTTAAGTTATTCTTTTAAATGGTTATGGATATTTTATTAGGATAATCAAATTTTTGCTCAAAGAAGAGAAGAAGTAAAATATGTGCCTCATCTTAACTATATTGGATATTTGTGGAATATTTTGAATTACAATATGGAGATGAATCTGTATATGGAATCGTAATGGTTTATTCATTTTTAAGGCTGAATACGAAAAAGCTTGACCATCATATTTATGAACTCCTATCAGCTATTTTGGAGTAACTTGAACATAGTATAATAATGAAATACAATTAAAGGGAAATGATTGACTTTGATTATTTCTTAGCTTCGAGTAAAATTAATTCATTAGGATAACAATCGATAATCCCAAGCAAAATATTTCGTGAATAAATATTTAATAAATTAAATTTTTATTTTAGTTCTTTTAACTCGGAAATTATTAAAAATAATAGGAATTGTTATTATCCTTATCCCTCTCCTTATACGTTTACAAATTGTAAAGATAATTATGGATTTAAAAATAAATAAAAAATTCAAATATTATGTTCAAAATCAAATGAAAACATGACATAAATTATGTATAAAAGTACTTATTCCAAGAAACACATTTCAGTTTTATGGTTTAAAACAATAACATTTTTCATCCAATGCTTTATTTTAAATATTAAATAACAACTCCATCCTCTATAAATATTTTTTAATCTTCCATCTACATGATTCGAATTTTTTTAGTACCTCGCACAGTTATTATTTAATCATTTTCTTCTCGATTTCTTCCTTTCGATTCAACTGCATTTTTGGTTTCAGTAAATTTCAGTTAGTCACGTTTCAAAACTGTCGCAATAAAAATTGGTAATTCTTGAACATTAGTGCCCGATTACTTTTTAAAAAAATTCATGGATTAAAATCGTTCACTTAGATGCTGTACGTGACCTGACATACTTAATGGGTGGAAGGAATTTTCTGGATTTGAAAGCTCAGCATCTAGTTATTGCTGTTGGTAAATGAAAGAAAAACTGATGCAATTGCACATACAAGCTTATTTATTTTGAAATCAATCATTTTTTATTGTATATGTGACTAATAAGACTAGGGAATTTCAAAAATTTTGACTTCACAGTTTTTTTAGCAATAAATTAGTTCCTTTAAATTATATAGATGATATATTATTCTGTTATTTGAAACATTTTTCAAATTTGGAATTACGTGTATGTCTTTTCAGAATTATAAATTATTTAATGAAACCAATTTAAGGCCTGCGACTAGAGCCATAAAATACACACAGTGCAATTTATTATCCTTATTTTGAGTGTTAGGAAAATAAAGGTAGTCTAAAAAAATATTGTATTGGTTTATATCTTCAGACATTTAAAATGTTTATTAAAAATATATAATTTGTAAAAAAATATTTGTACAATATTGATTTTATTTTTTTAACAAGAATCAAAACTCATCTGGAAAATACCAAAATAATGTAAATATTATTTTATTAATTTTTCTGCCTTAAATATAATTTTCAAAACATGAATATTTAAATTTATTAAACATTCATATAATATAATTTTCATGCACATTTTAAAATAATTTTCTAAAAGTATAAAAAAGCTTTTTTTTCTATATCTTATATTTATTATTGATTACATTTTAAACATCAGTATATCAGAAAGTGTAAAGTAATTTAGTCACAGAATATATACTTTTTTGTTTTATCTTATTAAAATGGTAATATTTGAAGGAGGGCAAAATATATTAATTAAGACACAAATGTAATGCAAGGGTATAATGAAAAGTATCTCTGAAACATTTTATAACATGTATCATTGTTGTTATTTTGTAGCGAATAGTTTCTTTCTGCATTGTAGATTTATGTTAATAAATATATTTTCTAAGTAAGAAAAAAGACTTCTATTTAAAAATTTATTTCCTCTTAATATATTAGGATAATTTCCTTGTATAAAAATTTGCTATACAATAAAAATATTAAAACATTAAGAACTCTCTTTTTCTGACGGACTCTCTTTTAACATTTCTAATAAACTACAAAATTGTTTATATGTGTTTGAAACAATTTGTGTTGCTTTATTTTGTGCATTTATTATCACAAGATTTACGAATAAGTTAAATACATTTTAAATTAACATTTAGAATAATTTTTAAAAATCACCGTATGTTTTATAATTATTTGTAAATCTTAACTTTTAATGATCGATGTATAAAGTTTGATATGTCATCTTGATTGCTTCGAACCAAAGGCAGAATATTGTTTTTTTTTCAATGATTTCATTACAGTTTATTCTTTTCAAAAATCATTTTAAAGAAACAGAAGTAATTTGTTATTTCTTTAGTGTTCTTACTTAAATGTTAAAGTATTTACATAACATAACATAAGAATTTGTGAGTTAGTGCCTAAAATTCCTAAAGCTCATCGATTTATATAGTCTGACAAGAAATCACTCTTTTGTTAACTTATTAAAATACACTTTTTAAAAATTTTTAAAATAAAGTTAAAAATATGTTTTATAATAGCTTTTAATCAAAAATTGTTATCAATTGAAAAAATATGCACATATACAATGCAAATATAAATAAAGATTATACATCCATTACTTATAAAATCTTGATAAAATTCCGAAAATGACGATTAAAATCGAATTTAAATAAGATTGTTTATTTCTTGTGTTGTTTATTTTAAATAGGTTATTTATAATACATTGGATACAGGAACGCTCCAACGAAGCAACTAATAACAATTTTTCATAAAACAGAAGCATGAAAAATATTTTGTTGCGACGTTAATAAATGAGACTTCAGCGACGTAATTAAAAACTTTCAGCATCTCCACAACAGCAACAATAACAACAAAATCTTCAAACAAAAGGAAGAAGACTTTTGAAAAGAAAGAATAGGAAGAAAATATAAAGGGAAAAGAATTTGTTTCTCCTATTTGTAAAAAATTGTCGTAGGCTCGGAATTAGAAAAGAAATAATTCTTTTTCAGTGTCTGTCGTGAAATGAGTCACAAACAAGACAAATGGTGTAAGTGTTACACACGAATAATACCTGTAAAGAAACATTCAAATTAGTTTCGTCCCAAACAGAATTTGAAATGGGCATAATTAATGAATTTAAAGAAATGAGGAAAAACATTCGTTAATTAAAAAAATAAATATTTCAAATTTATCTAGTTGTTATAAACAAAGTATTTAGTTTCATTCAAGGAAGATACTCCATATTTGATTAACAGAAAGAGTAAAAACATCATGGACAAGCCAAAGTCAAAAAAGTTATCTTCATGTTATTGAACTGCCAGTACTCTCTTTTATTTTAAAACTCTGAGCAATTTCAAATAATCAGTTTGATGACTTTGATAAATATAATTCCAATTTTTCTTTAAAAATTTAATTTCAATTATCTAAATATTAATGATATAAAAAAGAAACACGCACATCTAAGGCTATATGATAGTTCATAACATTTAATGATTGAAAATCAGTTAATTTAATCAATCAATTTAACATTATCTATACATAAATTATTTTGGCCCACATTATTAAATATTAAGTTTAATAGTGATGGCTTTCATATTTCCTAAGAATGAAATTAAGAAATATAAAAATGTATTTTAGGTTAAATACAATGCATAAAAACTAAATAAAATATCTATAAAAATGCTATATTCTTTTGAAAGAAATATTACATTAATTAGTTTAATATAATGGCGTGTGATTTTTAATTCAAATAGAACCTTGAACTTTTATAAAGCCTACGTTTTGGCTCAGAGTAAGCATGTCTTCCTTGTGATCTTATCGTTAAGGGTTCAATTCCCAGTTAGGGCATGGTTATTCTTCTGTGTACTCCCAGGGAATTGTGTGAATGTGCCACCCAGTAAAAAGAGGCTCTGCAAGAGAACCTATGTGTGTCATCCTCATATGAGCTAGAAGTCAGACTTCAGCCTTCGGAAGCTCAGGGATCCTTACCCTGAGAAGCTACTGCCTCCTCCTATTTCCATTGTAAAGCGGACACGAGATCATCATCAATTTATATAAAGTCCGAGTACTTGTAAAATTCTTTTTAAATGAAAGATACATTTTTGGAAGGTAAAATTATCCAACTGATACCCTCCCAATGTCAAACAATGGCACAAAATGTGATCAAATTTAGATGGAAGTACCACTTATATACTTGAAAAATAAGATTTCTATAGTCTTTCTCTGGCTACTAAGTTCTTTTGTCTTCTCATTAGATAAATCATTTAAATGACCCAAAATGGATAAATCCTGTATACAGATTTAGCAAAAAAGTATAACAATATGAAACGCCAGGATAATAGTCTGTAAATTTATAAACCTGCATTGAAGGCTCACTATTATTAGTTTAGATTCATGTATTTGTAATGAAGATAGAACAAGCGAAAAAATAGAGCTGCATTTTTATCTAAATAAAAAATAATTCTGTTTGAGTATGACTATTCGGAAGACATTTCTAAAGATAAAACAGACAATTTATATTTACGCATTTTCTCATTGCGTTGTAGAGACGTTTAGTGAGATTCTGACAAAAAATTTCATTTTCACTAAAAAGTTTCATTTAAAAAAACAATATGAAAGAAACCTGTTTGTACTTGAGAGTCCTGATTCAAACTTTCAAAGTATATTAAAATTTAGTGCTTTTTATTTATACATTATAACTTTCTACCCCTCTTTATAATCCAAAATACTTATTAAGGAAATTTCGGTAAATTTATAATATTGTTCTAGAGGCGGTTCAGGGATAGAAAAAATTAAAAAAAACTATTGTTTGACAGAATGATGCATTTATTTATTCAATATATAGTCTTTAATTACAATGAATAGTAACATAAATTGAAAAATAATTAATAAATAGTAAAATTTGATTACTTTAGAACTATATTTAATAATTAGCTTTTAATCATAATGTAAATATGAAGTCGTATACAGATTGAGGAATAAAGTAAAACAGTATTTCCTACGGCAGGCAAAAGAGGATATATTTAATATATAAATGCATATGAAGGTGCTTATATAGAAATTCACCAAAATAAAGTTTAAGGGTTCATATGATTAAATAATCCCCTACACAATTTCTTATTTATGCATGTGAGATATATTTTATGAAAGTAAAAGGCACGCAAATAGAAATCAATGTTTATTTCTTATAATCCTGCATTTGATAAATTTAATTTACTAAATGGAAATAAATAAACGATAACTTTAATCATTTGCAATAAATACGAAGATAAAATATTAATTAAACCATTATTTTATATCGAGCAAAGAAAACTGAGCATAAAATTCAGAATCACCAGGCAATAGAAAAGTGTTTTAATGCTTGAACGGCATTTACGACCAAAACAATTCCTTATTGCTTTAACGTTTAAAATAGTTTAATTTCAAATACGTTGATACTCGAAATAATAAAATGAAATAAATAATGAATATTTTACTCGCCAAAGACAATTAAACTGCAAATTCTTCAAAGATTTCGCCATAAAACTTCATAAAAATGATGCCAGATATTACAACAAATCTTGCCTTATAATAAGCTATAAAATAACTAAATGGGTTGAAATGAATAAAAAAACACACTTCTACCATGTAAGATGTATAAAGGCGTAATTAATAATATGAATTTCTAAGAACGATGTGAAGAACGCCATATTGAATATAGAGATTTGTTCCTATTTGACATTTCTTTTTTTGGATAATTTAAATGAGGCTATAATATTTATACATTAATAAACAAATACACTTAAGTTTCAAAATGTTAAAAATTTATTCTTTATCAAAGTAAAATTATATGTACTCATAAATTTACATTTTTCAATGTTATTATTCTTTTTCATTTAGTGGTAAGAATATATAATTTTGGTAACAACTATATGCAATTAGGTTTTATTAAAACAAAATCTGTACTGTTTGAAATTGCAAAGTAAAATAAATGTCCACATAAATTTAATTTCTGAAAGAAAAGTATTCCATGTTTTTGAAAAAAAAGTAACAAATGATCTTTAATAAATAATTCTTATGATATTTTCTGAATTCTCCACTTGACATAAACTTTAAAAAATGATTAGATTTCAAAAAGTAACAATATAATCTAAATCCCACAAACTTCCAGATCTCTAGAAATACTGCCCTTAAATTGGGAATCTTGTTATATTGGTTAGAATGTCACTTTTGTGTGTGTTTTATATGTGTTAATTTTCCTTTGTTATTCTAGACGTGTAGAGTTTCTATCAGTATTCGCTAGTGAGCAGAAATATCCATCACTTGGCTATCATTTTTGATTAAGATAGAATATCAAAATTCATTAATACTTTTACCATAATTATACATTTGTTAAAATCATTAATTTGCTTCATTTACATGAAAGAAATTTTAGAAACTTTTAAATATTAATGAAATTCTAAGTGAAAATAAATCAAAACACATATTATGAAGAATTAATATGTTAATTAGTGATATAATAGTTAATTAGTGATATACTACTTGAACTACAGTTTTATACAATATCAATTTTTAAGATGACAAAGAAATCGAATTAGAATTCAAACTCGTATTAAGACCAGAATCAATCAGAAAATAGAGTATTGTGTTTTGATGGAAATTACAATTTATATTAAAAATATGTTTTATTTCCTTAATCAAAATTGTGGGCAATGAGAGTAAAGCAAAATTTGCAATAGTGCCGAAGAGAAAGCAGTCTATTAGAAGTTTAAGATGAGCAATTTAGTATTGTTATAAGAATATTAAATAATTCGAATTAAAAAGGATTTACAAAAGCTATTTTAATAATAAAGGAGGAAAAATTAATAGTGGAAAAATGAAAATGAAAAATGAAAAATTAATGAAGGAAAAATTAATAGTATTTAAATGCAGTATTTCCGTAGTAAGAAACTTAAGAAACAGCAAAAATGTATTTTTTAAAGGTTTTGTATTTTAATAATGATGTGTTTGTTTTAGAAAAAACCAATTTTCAGAATTAAAAAAAAATATATATAATAACTTTGGATGTAAAAACTGTTAAATAAATAATATAAAAAAAAATTCATTATATACCAATTTTGCCAAACTTACTCAAAATATAGCATGATTTTAAATAAAGTTGTAGAAAATTGAGACCTTTTTAATAGTTTACAAGGTTTATTAATATTATGATACATTAGAAATAGCAAAATTACTGCATAAGTTATTTTTTAAAAATCATTGATATAGGGTACTGTTATTTTGGTGTTTATCTGTTTGGCATCAATTATATTGTCTTTTTTTTGATAGGGTCCTTAAAAATTAAAGAATTTTCCTTTTTTTCCCTCCTTTTTCCATTTTTGCTGAAGTAGTAGCTCGCATTACAATATATATATTATTATCATGAGAAAGGATAATAATTTGATTATCAAAATAAACATCGAAGCCTAATATAAGTATTACTTGAAAGAGTCCGATATATAATTTTTTTAATTGTAAAATAATTCTTTCCAGAATTTTATGCGGGAGTATTGTTCATGGTGAAATATATTTTAGTAATACCACTTTTAGTACACAATTATTTAATAACTAATAAAAAAAATTACTTTCAAAATAATGCTTTATTTCATGCAATTATTTTCAAAATATATATCATCAAATTCTTTATCAATCAATTTGTCTTCTTTTACATTTGAAAAAAAAATGTAATTTCCTTGATTATAACCTGCAAATCTTAAAAAAATGGTTCAAAAAACTTTTCGGGAAAAATGTCAATAAATTATATCCAAAAAACGCCATTCTTTCTTTTTTAGATTACAGTGCAACGAATTTTATATACTGTTTTATTTTTATCAATTACATATTTCTTTATATCAAAGAAAGAATGAAAATACCACCGATTTTTCCATCTAATACTTTGGAAGGTAAACATTTTAATTTTTCGATGACGTGAATTTTTTAAAAATATATTCATTTCTATTCAACATCCAATATTTACATGCTAACAGCCATATTCTAATCTAATGACTCGGTCCACTGTTGCCATTACTTCACTGACTCATACATAAAGAAATGTAAGAAAGGTACGCTTTCTTGGAATAAGACGCCATGTTCTATAAAATAAAAATATCCATCTCCCATATAAGGATGAAAAAATATTCTATTCACAGCAACGCCTAAGGAACGCAGTTTCAAAAAAAAAAAATCAAACCATCGTGCGTTACAGAGGGAAAAAAATTTGGTAATAATATAAAGGACAAGAAAAAAGAGTGAGTGCAATTAACTTGAAGTTTTTCAGCTCATTATTTCTGCAGTCTCACAAAAGAAAATGGCTTGTCTTTAGGCCACGCAAGCATTCAATAATTTTTCTTTTATTTTCTCTGTTTATTTTTTCCCCCTCGCGGAATTTCTTTGGTTTGGAACTTCGTTAAAATGTCGTTGTAGGAATCGGCTTTAGGGCATGGGAAAAAGGGATGATTTGGAATTCCTGATGAAAATGGCGAGAAGATCGCTTCGTGGGGGAAGGGTGTAAAAAGTAACAGGAGTTACAGAAGTAATTTCTCATTGACTCAGCAAAGTATTTTCGAAGCTTTTACTCTTTTCTCTTCTAATTTTTTGGGGGCGAGAGAATTCTAGATTTTTAAAGATAAAACTGGCAAGTTAAAAAAAAATAATTCAGATATTTTGCAGATGGTAGAAGTTTTTTTCTCCGAAGTTTTGATCAGAAATGCATTAAATAGAATAAATTCAGAGAAGTTTTCTGTCGATGTGAGTACTTAACAAAAGTCAAAATAGATATTTAAAATGTTCTTTTAGAATCTCTTTTATTTTTTGTTTTTAAAGAGTTATTCGAAGTTTTTACTTAAAGTTTAAAAACTTCATGTTGCCATTAATATTTTTTTGTATTAACTAATCGAGTTTTTATATGAGTATAAATTATTGGTATGAAAATATATTTCTACATTCAATTTTTAATCTAAAAAATTTAAAATTAAACAGAATAAATAGGTTAAAATTGATAAATTTTAATATGTCACTAAAATCATTAGATACTGTCTAAGGTATAAAACAAGTATATCATAACTTGAGTTTAAACAATCATTTTATTCTTTCTTGAAAATCACACGGATTTATTGCTATCAATTGCATAACTTTTCCCATCCTTCATAAATTATGAAATAATAAAAATCGTAAATTATTATGTCAAAGACGTTAAACCGTAAATAAATCGGTAATTTTTTTGACATTTTTGGTCACAAAATTGAGTTTTTCGGTAAAACTTTAAAATAATGATACTTTCTGTACTTTACATAATTAAAATATATAATATAAATGAAGTTTGGTTTACAGGTTTTCAAGTTTATTTTCTTCCATTGAGATTTTATTTAAAGAATAATTCTTTGTTTCAATATAATTAAAATATGACAAATTAACTTTTGTAATAATTGCAATATTATTAAAAATATGACAATGATTTATTATTCTTTTGTCAATAAGATATATATTATAGTTCATGGAGAAGAAGTGATAATTTCTACTCTCTGCAATATCAAATTTTTTAAC
This sequence comes from Argiope argentata, assembly GCA_026289955.1. Lineage (NCBI taxonomy): Eukaryota > Metazoa > Arthropoda > Arachnida > Araneae > Araneidae > Argiope > Argiope argentata. The sequence goes on along the minus strand of JAOUZG010035502.1, from coordinate 1,847,672 downwards.
AAAAATTAATTAAAATTTTATAATTTCAAAACATACTATTGTTTTTTATAATGCATAATTATCAATATATGGTAGCCATTTAAATTTATTTAAAAACAAATTCATATAAAATATATATTTCATTGCAAGTTTTTCTAATTCATACACTATATCTTGATATATTTTTTAAAACACTTAAAGTTACATTTAGCACTTTCGTGGATAGAAATAAAACCTCCTAAAACAAACTTTTTATTGTATCAAATGTATATAATTTTAGGAAAAATTCATTTCTATTATAATATTACTTAGTTATCAAAATTTTGGTAATAATATTAACTGCCATAAAAATATTAATCAATTATATGTTGTATGTACATTTCAAATTATCTTTTTCTAGCATAACGATATTTTTAATGTATATGCATATGCAAAGAAACAAATTAATAATTTTTCTAAATCATCATGAGATAATGAAAAATAAAAAATGGTATTCTAGAATGAAATTGTTAATGAAACATCATAAACTCTACTTCTTTAGTAAGAAATCAATTCTTCACACATATTCCAATTATATTTGATATAATTGAAAAAATCTGATGAAGGTGGTCTCAACACGACAAAATGGGTGAATTTTATACCTTAATTGTGACCCCCGGAGAACATCTCGAAAGGAGAATGAGATGTTTCAGCATTTTGATTGGTTATCGGATTATGATTGCATTAATAGGTGGGGTTAGGCTCCTCCCATTCATGACAAGACGTGCTACCTGCGGTAAGAAAAACTCCTGCTGTCGATGAGGGGACGTATTTCCTACGGGAAGGGTTGTACCCTGGCCATTGATGGTCTTTAGGACTTAAACACAGTTCCTACCAATGTTACTGTTGCGGAGGTCCGATCATACAGCTCTAGTGGTTAAAATCATTGTTTCTTTGGGAGAGTAGCAAAGTTTGGTATGACTTATTTTTTAATTTTACATCATCAACACTGTACGTAAGCAAGGATAATTAATTTTTGAAGATTTGATGTCATATAAGACAATCTGATGTTCCCCCTGTAAAACGATTAATTGATTACCTTTCGTTTGACTATGGCAAAGCAAATTTACCAAAATATTTTGTCTCATAACCGAGGAAAATGAAATCAACATATAAACATAATATTGATGTTAATGATTATAGCGGAACAAAACAAATTATAAACTAGTGATTTAAAGAGTTTGAAAATATACTTTTGCAAAGACTTATTATATATTAGAAATTGGTTAATTAATTCTTTTAATGAATACGAAATGAAAAATAATTTTTCAAAATTTCAAGTTATTATGCCTTATGATGATGATGGTGTCGTTTTTACCACGGAAAGAGCGGTGCAGTAGCTTCTGAGGGTTTGCACCCCTGAGCTCCCGAGGGCAGAAGTATGATTTCTAGCTCATATGAGGAGGGAACACATACCTACACGCTTGCACAGTCCATTTTTATTTTCACACATCTCACAGATAGAACACAGAACAACCATGTCCGAACTGGGACTCTCAGAATACGAGGAAGACGCGCTACCTCTGTGCTGGAAAGCCAGCCACCATGCCTTATTTATATATATATATGCATTTATGAAAGAACCATTAGCATTATTTGATAAATATTTTAATTCGTTATTATCAAATTTCAAACATATTCTAATTCGTTATTGTTTTGCACTTGGCTATTTTGTAATTATCAGGATCATTCATCTTACTTAAAGTGATCATTCATCTTACTTATAGTGATTAAATTAGAACTCGAAACAAACTTTCAAAGTGACAGTGGTCTGCTGTTTCTAGAGTAAGGTTAAAATTTTTTTAATTAAATCATCAATTAATTCAAAGGAGCTTTTTGACAATTTAAAGTGATATTTAAACTTTTGATGTCATTCGCAAGTCTATTTCAAACATGGAAAAAGTCCCTCAAACAATCTCCTTAGAAACTGCATCAATAGTGCAAAGATATTTCTGGCGAGCGATTATTCCAACTCAGAATAATGCCTTAAAGAAATAATTCATCTTTTCTACTATCAATTGAAAATATTGATCTAGAGCATTTTGATAACTTATCGGGAAAAATCAACGAAAGGGAATTCTCTCTAGGAGATTCTTAATGCCTGCAAACACCAAAATCACTCAGAAATCAGAATGTTACAGCATTTTGAAACAAAATTCCTCACAGCATTCAAACACGATACATAAACTTCTGAAATAAAATAAATTGTGGAAAGCGCAAAATCCAAAAACGCCCGCGGGAAGTAAAATACGATAAGCAAGTCTCTACATAACAGGGGGGAAAAGTTACAAAAAAATATGCAAAAGATTTTGAAAACTTCCAAGCAGAATTCTAATCGAAGACCCAGGATAAGCATTAAACATAAAAATAAACACAAGTTTTAAAAAAAAAGAAAAAAGAGAGGATTCTATAGATCTGTACATAGGGCAGAAAAATGTATCTCGACTTTTTCATCTGATTTTTTTTTCTTCCTTTAAGATACTGAATGGTTTTGAAATAAAAAAAATAAAAAGCTGGAAGGCAAAAAGTTTTTAGATTCTTATTTTTTCAATTCCTTTTTTTTTTGTCCGTATAAGCAGACTTGAGCTTCCGTCAATCTATGAATTCCTCTTCGCTTTATCAAAAACTGCCTGTTTTTCTGCTGTTTTTTAAAAACTTTAATTTAAAGTACTTTTTTTGCTTTCCCTTTTTTTATATTACGGCATGTATGGGAATTAGTCAAGTACCAGACGTAGTTTAGTAAAATTAATATCGCATCCGGTAGTTTGGATGCAAAAGTGGGGCGAGAATGGAGAAATTTCCGGCTATTAATGTAGCGGCAGAGTAGTTTTTGAAATATCGTGAAATGTAGTGTAAAGCGCTAATAGCGAAGAAAAAAAGTTATCGTAAAAAATTCTTAAAGGAAAAGAACATATTTCTGATTTTGCAGCGAAGATTTTTCGAGCCCTTACTGAATTGAAGATTTTTAATATTAAGAAAGGAAATCTAAGGAAATATATGCACCTTTTAAAAATTAAAAGTATTTTTCATTTTTTACTATTACCTCACACTCTCCATATACATATATTCTTTTTTTCTTTTTTCCATATATATATTGTTCAAAATTTCAATCGTTAATAAAATACTTTTTATTTATCCAATCAAGTTTAAGTATTTTTTTTAAATATGTCTAGTGGAAGGCATTTGATGTTAATACAGTTTTTTTTTCCGGCTTTCTGGAGCAGAGGTATCGCTTCTTTCTCGTGTTCTGGGAGTACCGGTTCGGGCATGGCTGTTCTTCTGTGTGTTATCTGTGAGAGGTGTGAATATGCCCCCCCCCTGTAAAAAGGGGCTGTGCAAGCGACTGTGGTGAGTATGTAGCTAAAGTCGTACTCATGGCCCTAGTTGGCGCTACTTCAAAAACAAGACAAGACAAGACTCCTTCCTGCTTAAATCTGCAGCTGTATAAGCTGATGGCTTGTCCAAAATGGAAAGTGGCCATAAGTAACAACAAAAAACAAGTGTTTTTAAATATTAATCCATTAACTAAAAACTAATTTTCTCGTCTTTAAAGTAGTTCATTATAGAAGTTCTAATTGTTAGGTCTGGAAGGCCTGGTTGGTAGGGCGTTTAATTCGCATCCCTTGTGCTGCAAGTTTGAACCTGGTCGCAAAGTTCCTTATTTCCAGAGTTATACGCTGGGGGAACCCAGTCAAAGTTTATTGCTATTCAGGTGCTCTGAAGCTACTGCACCCCTCATTTAGTTGTAAAGTGGAACACGAGTACAACAATTTTAATTATTTAATAAAGAGTAACTAAAATCAAATGCTTTCTAACTTCCTAAATGTTTCTTAGTATCCAAAATAGGAATTGATTTTTTTAAAAAATGGTTTCCTATATTACTTGTTTAGTGGTGAATGTAATATATATTTCTGATAAATTCTTTTAAGGGGATTAGTTACATAACAATTAAAAATACTAAGATTTTTTTAAAATTATTTTTAGAAGGTGCTATAAAATATTGAACTTAGGACAAATGATCAGAAGTAATTTTCGTTATAAAATGCTCTTTGAAACGGTTAAAGCAATATTGAGTAAGATATTTTGTTCAATATAGGACAGAAGAGATTTCGTGTTTCTTTTTCTTTTTCCCAAAATAGTGACTTTTACAGTTTGGTTTGTTTTACATTCTTAATGCTAAATAATTTTTTTTTAAAAAAAATGCTTCCCCGTTTAGAATTTTGGGCCTAAAGATAAGCAATATTTTATTTTTTTTCCATGATAATTTCGATCATATTTTTGCAGTAACCAATTCAAATTGTAGCACATGTTACACTCCCTCAGAAACCAAAGAGAAGTGATCTTCCCAAAATGATCTCTCTTATAAAAAAATGACATTTCCCCCCTTTTTTTCATACAAATAGGCCTTTTACCTGTATAAAATAGCGAGCAAAGCTACAATTGTCATAAATAACATTGCTGACAGATAGTTATAAAATAAAGATCTTTTATGTGAATTTAAAATTTTTATTGAATCTATCGTGATAATATCTTAAAAAATTCTTGTTGTCATTCAATTACAAAACATTACAGCAAGCAAAGGACATCATCCGTTTGATTGATATGTTCAGTATTTGATAATTATCTATATTTTAGATACTAAATCTGTTTATTTTATTTAATCAACCAATTCTTTTGAATTTCATAATAATCGATTTCTCATGCAATGTATAAAATTGTCACCATGCTATATTTCTTGAAAATTGAATTTCAATAATACCAGTTGTTAAATAAAATTATCCCTTACATCTAGTGAGTGAATACGTAAAAGGGGATAACTTATCTAAGATAGGTAAAACTGGTCTAACAGCATGAGAGCAAACATCGTGTTATAAGTCTTATTCTATTAGGTTAGCGTTATATTTGTTTCGTTATTCTTTTATCAATATTAGAATTTTTTTTTAATTTTAAGATTTGGTAGTCGATACCTTTAGGTCACTATAGAAACCAATTTCCTGAAATTTTGTTTACAACTGTCAGTTTAGGGTCTGTATTAGCATGGTGTGCAAAATAAGCATTTTCGACACATTTTACTTTTTTTTATTTTCATAAAGGAAAGAAAGTGGTTGAAGCTCACAAAGAGATATGTGAAGTTTCTGTTATTGATTGTTTAACAGAACTCACTTGTCAGAATTGGTTTTAAAAATTTCAATTTGGAAATTTCACACTGAAAGATGACCAACTTTCTGGTCGATCTTCTGAAGTTTGATGAAGACAAAATGGAAGCGATACTTGAGTCGAATCGTAACATAACTGTGCGAAGAATTGTAAAACAATTAAATGTATCACACACATAAATTGAAAATTATATAAGACGTCTTTAACTTGTTAAGACGATCGAATTTGAGATCCTCACGGATTGAAAGAAATTCACCCAAAACAACGAATCAATGTTTGCGAAATGCATTTCGAACGTCTGGCGATGAAAAATGGATCGAATGTTGTATTGAATGGTCTCAATACAATAGCACTAATCGAAAAAGACCATGGTCCAAACATGATGAACCAGCACAAACCATATAAAAAGATAAGTTGCCTAAAAAAAGATCATGCTATTAATTTGGTGGGATTACACAGGTATTGTGTATTTTGAGTTACTTCCAAACAACCGAACTATCGACTCAGATGTTTAATGCCAATAACTTGTGAAATCGGAGGAAACAATCAAAGATAAAAGTCAATAATTGGTGAATCGCAAAAGAATCTTGTTCCTCCACGGCAATGTTATCCCCCATACATCTTTAGAAACAAGGGTAGAACTATTGGAGTTTGATTAGAAATGGTGTCACGTCACCCCTACAGCCCCGACTTTGCACCGTTGAATTATCATATACTCCAAAATTTACAAAACTTCTGAAATGGTTAAAACTTTAGTAATAACGATGTCCTGAAACCACACTTCGTTGACTTTTTTGCTATTAAGGAGCAGGAATTTTATTAGCACGGGATCAGGAATTTATCAGAAAGATGACAAAAGGTCATCGTACAGAATGGAAGATATTTGAATGATTGAATCTCATTTATTGTATAGAAAATATGAGTTTTATTTCACACTAAAAATCCGAAATTACTTCCTCTTCAACCCAATAATCCCATCTTCATAAACTAGACGTTTTCATTTTTAATCTCCATTATAAACTGTTTCTTAAATAGTTCACAAGTTATGATTTCATCAAGCTATGTTTCCGAATTCGCAACCTAGAGTTTTTGAATGTTTCCTACGCTCTTTGTTGCGTGTACTGAAATTAGTACTTTTTAAAGACCGAAAACCAATTTGTAAGTTGTATTTGACTATTCATGTTCATCTTAAATATCCAAATGCAGCCAATCAGTTTGCATTTGTTTACTTTGTAATGAAATAATATTATATAACATTACTTTGTGATAATGCTGCTTATTTGCTTTTAAAAACTG
>JAOUZG010035502.1:1821141-1840801 GCA_026289955.1 Argiope argentata | reverse complement strand
ATGCCTTCAAATGTCTAATGCCCTTCCGTAGAGTTGAAGTTTATTGAGGTATTTCGAAGTCTATTGTTATTCTCGTCATCTGATTATGGTTTCAATTTATAGATCCATTAAAAAATATCCCTAGTTTTAATTTGAGACAGAACACTAAATTAATCAAATTAAAATAATATCCCAGAAAATATTTTAAAACAATTTATTTTAATATTTATCGCTTAGGAAAATTAAATGGCCTTGAAAGAGACAACTATAATCTTCAAGAAAAAAAAAGTCTTTACTGATTTTTTTTTCTTTCTCTATTTGTTTCAAACTAAAGATTCCATTAATTTTTGTTCCATTTTTTTTCTTTATTAGTATATTTTGTTTTATGGCCTTTTTTAAAACTTTAATTGAAAGTAAATTTATTTTTGCCCGTTTTTTTAACTACGAAAGGAATGTGAATTACTCGGGTACTTGCCGTAGTTTGATAAAATTAATATTTCATCGGATAGTTTAGATGGCGAAGGCGAGAATGGATAAATTTTCGGTTATTAATGCAGCGGTAGAATATGTATTGAAATAGCGTGAAATAACGACGCTGAAAAGAAAAGAGAAGGAAAAAAAATATTAAAACTCTTTAAAGAAGATGAAGACGTTGTTTCGTATTTTGTAGTAAAGGAGCTCTTGTTGTTAGTTCAGGGTAAATTTTTAATCTAGACTAACATGAAGACAGGCAGAAAAAAAATGTGCCTTGTATGTCTTCAATTAAAATACCACCGTGTTGAAAACTTTCCGAAGATACCCTTTCACATAAAGGCTTTGGATCTATAAATCATCTTTTGTTTAATATGCGGTCTTTTAAGCCACGGAGAAAGATTCTTTCGAACACCATGTTCTTCACGGAATAATTTTGTCCTTGCTTTAAGAACAATAAACGGGTTTCTGATTCAAAAGAAGAAAGTAAATTTTTCGGTCGGATTAAAAATGATAGAATTCTCATTGAAACTAAGAAATTATATATAAAAATATATTTTTGTATTAATTATTTAAAAAACATTAATATTGTATAATTTTATCTATAAAAAAATTCGCATTCGTCTCACATGTATTTGCAAAATTATATAAAATATTATTGTATGTAAAAAATAATGTAATATGAAACATTAAGCACTAATATGAGTCATTCATATGTATTTCATAAGTGTATTTTTATTATGGGATATTAATAAAAATAATTTTTGAACGCTTGTGATAATAATTGTTTAATATTATTGCAACTATCTTTAATCATTATTTATTAGTGTTTTTAAATATGAAAGTAATTATATTTTCAAATAATTAATCCCATAGTCTTAGTAGATTCTTGAAAGATTGCATAACAAGATTTTTGTGGAATTTATTAAACTTGCTCTATCTCATATTCAAATACTTTTCATATACATTCTCCTTATTAATTGTACTATTTCTCAATTATTTTTTAATCTTATGACCAGTAGTATACATTGTACTGCATTATATGGCATTGCTATAGAAAAGAAAATCGAACGCAGTTTAATAATGAAGGATATTGAATAATGTAATATATTATCGCAAAAGATTGCCAAGATGCTATCTAAATGTCTGGATGTTCTCAATTTTTTCATCATGCAATTTTACTTTATACTCTTGATTGGAGAATTCACTTGCGTCTGCTCTTTTAAGAAAATTATGCTATATAACATCATAAAAAGCACACATAACCTTCCCTAATATATACCTCAATCTATTTAATGCCTTTGCCATTAAAATGAAAATAAAAGTTATTCGCTTTATAATATTTCAAGAGAAAATTTGTCCTTTAAATCTATTCAAGTTCCCATCATTTTCAAACTCATTAAGGTTTAGTTACTTCAGAATACTAGATTGTTTGTATTTGTCTTTCAGAAAAAAACCCCATTCTTACGACGACAGTGCATATTCTTATAATTCGCTTAGCAAATAGGTAATGCATGCTTAAGCATTCTATGAGATTATGTAGGAATCATACATATCATACAATCCCATGTATTTTCAAGAAGCAAATCGAGGACTTTGGGTATTCATCCAATCTCTGTTAATAAAAGAGGGATATATTTTATCCATTGACCGGGATAGATTGTCTGGTAGGACGTGGGTTGAGAATTCAAGTCCCACCGGCCAAAGAATCCCTATGCATGTGGTGACCGGTACAAACAAAACCACTCAAACCTCCATGTTATGACAATGCAGCTGGGGGTTATAGTTTAGAGTTGATAATTCTCTGATTCAGTTCTACAATACGTTTTGTGGGTGAGTGAATTGATTGCAACCATGAAGTCCATCTTAAAAGAAGTTGTGATGCATGAGTAGCTAAGTCGTACTTTTGGACCTGAAATAAGATGAAACTATTGAAATAAGAGACTCTCGCTCAGCTTAAAATCGCTGACTTCATCAATGGTGTTTATCAATGACAAATGGCGCCGGGATGGCCTGGTTGGTTGAGCGTTGGACTCGTACTCCTTAGGTTACGAGTTCGAAGCTCAACGGCCAAAAGATTCCCCGAGTGTACGGCGACTGTCGTTCGTTAAATCTGTTCGTGGTCGCAAAGTCCTCCATGTCGAAAGTAATACCTTTGGGGATACTGGGTCAGAGGTGATCGTTCTCTGTTCCAGATCTAAATTACGACCTGAGATCAATGAATGAATTTGCATGAATGAAGTCCGCCCCGTAAAAAGGGTTGTGACTATTAAGCAACTAAGTCATACTCTTGGCCCAAGATCGCGCTGCGTGTAAAACAAAGAGACGCATTTCTTAGGCTTAAATCATCAGCTGATCACATCAGCTGGGGCTTGTCCAGGAGAAGTGCCATTAGTCAACACAACATCAATAACAAATGCCTTAAGAAATAGAAAAAACAGCGGACTTTAAAGATGTATCTGAACCTGCCGTAACTTCAATGAATTAGTTTTATACCCTTTCCGAATTGATTTTTTAGTACTTTAAAAAAGTAATTTTCAGCTAATAAAAAGGAAGTATTTATAATTAACTTGGGAAGAATTTGTCGGTTCTCTTATACTGGTTTCATGAACAAAAGATTGAAATATATTGTCACAATGATGTTTTTGTCTAATATTTACTTTTTAATACCTCTCACATTGTAAGGAAGAAGTATCATGGGATTATGAACTTTCATATTAATAAAAATATCCGATATTCTTAGAGTAGTTACATTGAAGGGCATTTTGAAAGGACATTGAAGAACATTTGAAAATAATCTTTGGTTGTAATCGATGACATTTTCATGATTTTTATTTTTAAAAAAATAGAAGCAAAACATTGGTTTTGTGGAAGATACTTTAAATGTTTTTTTAATAGAAAATGAGATTAATAATTTCAGAGGATTAATAGTTTTAGAGTTAATTTCAGAGGTTTCAGGGGATTAAATAATTTCTGTGAAAATTTAACTACAGCGTTAATCACGTTACAATTAATGATATGATTTTAAATGTTCATGTGAAGTAAAATTAGAAAAATTAGACCAATGAATAAAATTGTAAATTGCATTTGTTTTCTGAAATTTATTTAAAAAATATATAAAATATTTAAAAAAAAGAGTAAAGGAGTTATAAAATATTAAAAAATATTTAAAAACATTGATTCAAGCAATAAGTAAAAAAATATCAACCATTTTTTTATTTATTGTTGACCTAAAGATTTTATAAATTTGTATCAATATTTGAAATAAATCAATTATTTTAATTTACTATATGTAACCAATTTTAAAATGAATGAATGATAAATTATTTCAATCAACCCAAAAGCAATAAGTCTGACAAAATGAATAAAATATTTGAAGTTATAAAATCTATTTAATAACCACTCAATATGTTTCATTACAAAACATAAAATGCGTTATTATAAAAATATTAATATTGAAATTCCTTCATGCATTTAAAAATTTGCTTTTCTAAAATAATTTTCAAGATGATTAAAATAATTCCTTTCAAAGATATTTTAATTAAATAAATCTAAAGAAAAATTCAAAATATTCACGATTTTGAACTCGATATTAGCCCAGAAAATGGGAAAGTCTTAAATTATTTTTTTTTGTTTTATCACATTCAAAAATTAATTTAAGAACAACTTATTGTAATAATTTGCTTTAAAATAAATATGTTTATTGTAAACCTCTTTTCATGTAAGAAATCATGCAAATGTTTCGTTCATTTTTGTGAATAAGAGTTTATATCAACTTTTAAGTATATTAAGTATGATTAGTATACTTAATTTAAAAATAAAAAGCAAAAAAATATGACATATAATGTAAGATTACAGAAAGGTTGTCTAAAAAGTAAAAAAAAATAATTCTACATGGATATTTAATTTTTCGAAGCAAACACAGATTTCAATAAATAAAATGCTCATAAAATACTTTCAGACTTTTTAAGCATTTTATGACATTAAGTAAACATAACGCCCTAACAATATATTAATGCAGAATAATTTTGAAAATTTCATGAAAAGCTTTTTTTTCTTAATTTTTGTAATAAATATTTGTCCAGCATATTTATTTTTCACTTTCTTAAGCACAGAGTGCTTATATTTCACGATTCAAATACAAAAATTAATCCCAAGAGTTTAAAATATAAATATTATGATCGGATAAAAAATACAAGCATTAAAAATATTGTTCTATAATGACAGAATGTTTTTAAATAATATTTTAAGTAATTATATATTCTGTAATCAGAATATACATGTAAGCGATGAAAAAAATCATTTACAATTTCTAATTCTTTGCGATTTACGAAGTGTATCTTATCTTAATTCTGAATGGACAGAATAAAAATTAAGAATTGAATGATGAAAAAACTTTAAATGAATTTAGATGCAAAAAATTCAATTTTTATTTTTCCGTATTTATTTTGCTTATAACCTGGCCTTCATTAACAGAAAAAGCAAAATTTAATTTAAAAGAACTTTTTAGAAGAAATAAATTTCGCAATTGTATTTACACTAGTATGACCTTTGAATTGTTTTATTAACTTTTCTTAAAATAAAGCAATTCAAAGGTCATACTATTGTAAGATTCACATTTATGTTTAATGTTATTATTTATTTACTCATTGATATTGTGTGTCAATAGCAGTTTGTTGTCCTTAGTTTCGCTACTTGTATTTGATATCGGATAAGAAATATCCTCGTCCTTTAATATTAATTCAATATATATTCTATCAACCACGCCTTTCCATTCTTAAGACAATTGTCATACAATATTAACACCTCTTATACTATAAACAAAAAGCAGTTTCTTGAATTTTAGTATTCTTTCTCTTAATTTGTATGTATGATGTAAAAAAAGAAAGGGTTTACTTTTACAATTTTAATATTTTATAGCTATATAAAAACATAATAAAATGCAATATAGGAATTTCATTTTTTATGAAATGATAGGATCTTTTTTTTTATCTACATATATAAATCATAGTTCCAATAGATAATTTTATATAAAACTTTGAAATCATTTATTTAAATTCTTAACTGTTTTTCCCAAGTGCCATTAGTGCATCGATTTATCGAATTATGATAGTTGTAAGCTAAAAAGGAAACATTTATAACTATTATAATTGAATAGTAAAATTACTTCCAATACATAGATAATTCAAGTATTCAATGAATTTCCATTTGAAATAAAATTTTTAAAAAATAATCTTAAAATAGAAGATATCATCTTATTAAATAGTAAAGAAATTAAAACAGTTGAGTGGTTAACGAAAAATGTATTGATAATTCCATTAATAAGTTTAGAATTAGAGTAATATTTCGACCATTTTGCTCGTCTTCTTAATATTATAATGAGAAATTAAACTAAACTATTCTGCAACTTTCCACCTAACAATATCTTGTGAGATATCACTTTAAAATAAAGCTTTAATCAAAGTTATACGACAGAGTGGTGTTTTAAGAATATATAAAGCATATGATGGGAAATTCAAATCTGTTAGTGATAGCAAAAATCTCTGTTAGTCTAAGAATAACCTGCCGCTTAAGTATCTGCCAAAACAAATAATGAAAAATGGTGGATATCTTAGCTTAGGGCCCTTGTTATTGGCTGATAAATTACGTCCTAAATTGTCATGGGCTTCCCTGTCACGGCAATGATGCAGTGCAAGGAAGCTCAGCGATTTCTCTTAAGGCATATAAGAAAATATCAAGAAATTTCACGGCATATTGAAAGTGGCAATTTCCGCCTCCTGTGAAAACTGTCAAATGGTCAGATGGCAAATTCTCAGAATACAAATTGTTATCGCTCCTTACGTTAGACGTTATTTGAAACCTCTGATCACATTCCGAAACTGAAATTGTGAGAACGAATTTGAAATGTTATGGAACTGTAATTAATCTAGTGGAAAGCTGAAATATTTTGGATGAAATGTTTTGAATCAGCATGGCGAGGCGGAAGCAACTACTTTTCAGATCGATTGGAGCATTTGATTAAGATTGGAGTGCATTTCGTTTGAAAATCTGAATTAGCAGCGAAATATTTTATTTTTAAAAAAAATATATTGTTTTATTCTAATTACATAGCGATAAAATGAAAATCTTTGTACAAATAAATTGCATTTGTAAATACGTAAATGCAGCGTCAGAAATATATTTTCCTGAACATATTATATCAGTTTTCTAATATCTCGATTTATTTTCTCTTCAGAATTTTCTATACTTTATCTCCCATTCTAATATGTTTTTGAAAATTTGACTATTATTATATATAAATCAAATATTAATAAATTATCGATAAATAAATGATAAATCATTGGTGATAAATGATAAATAATAATAATTGATGATAAATAATAATAATTGATGATAAATAATAAATAATGATAAATATTAAATAATTCATTATAAATAATAAATAATGATAAATAATTTATGATAAAAGATAAATAATAATTGATGATAAATAATAAATAATTGATGATAAATGATAAATAATTAGTGATAAATGATAAATAAGGATAAATAATTGGTGATAATATTAAGTCATCATAAAATGTGGTTTGTTTTTCTTTTTATAGAGCCCTCTTTTTTATACTTTTTTGGAATTCCCAATAATAATACGTGAAGTGAAGATAGTTTTATTGGTTTTGGAAAGGTTTCTGTAAACCAATTACGAAATGAAGTCGTTTTCTTTAAAAACCTTAATATATTTTACGCAATTTAAAATATTAATTTTAGGTAATTTTAATAAATATTGGATTATACGAATAAATATATTATTCCTTACATAAATTAAACATTTACATTCCATGCAAAAAAGTATATAACCTTGTCGTATTTCTAATAATCGTATTCCAAAAATAGCAATTTTAATTCCTTTCCTTTTTTTATATTTAGTTTTATTAAAAACTTTTTTCTATTAATTTTTCATCAAACTTGGTCATCTTAATAAATATATTAATTATATTTTCGTTAGAAATATACTCCAAAAATTCAGAATTTTAAGCGATTTTAAATATATTTTAACTTTTAACCAATTATTAGAAAAACGGTTGCTTAAAATTTTTATTACATCTTTATTTCTTTATAATTTTGCTTCAATATTCGTTAAAAATCCTATTTCCTTATTTTTACTTTAATATTAAAATATTTTTTGATATTTACAGTTACGCATTTCATGTTAAGTAATTTTAAATCAGAAATCTAAATTTAGTGTTTCTTAAAATAACTCTTGGTGACTATAAATATCCAATTTTAATCAGTAAAATCCATAAAACTGCTGTTGGAGGCTCTCTAAATGCAAAACTACTGCCTAAATAATATATAAATTTGGAATAAATAAATTTGAAATGAAAATTTCAATTATATATCGCAGCAAAAAGAAAAAGGAATAAATTGAACCATTGAAAAATTTCCACTCTTCAAACACATTATAAATAAATTTATGCAAGAAAAATCTAGAGAAATGAAACAATGAAAGTCTGAAAAAACAGAAAAAAAAATGTCTTTATAAAATATAAGCTAAGACATTTTTTAAAATATTTTTCTATAAGATTCGTATTGACACTTGTATAACGCATATTTTTTTCAATAGTTTTTGCATAAGAAACTGGAAATTTTTTAAAGAATGATTGAATTGATAATCACACAAACCGAAAGCATAATTCTCAAAGGTATTATTAAGAAATTTTCAAGTAATTGATGCAAATTTTTTGACAATCGTTTTGATCAAAATTATATATATATGGGGGCATTGTTTATACTTTCGAAAAATATTTTGAATCTTGACTCGTAATAAAATAAAATTTACTTAAAATAGCACACCTGCTTTTATGTCCTGATCCCCTTTTTTTCATTTAAAAAATTATTTTCTGACATTCATGTTAAATTAGTACACAGCAAGTGTATTGCCTGATTTGAAGGAATAATACATTTTTTAACTATCACAAAAAATTTACCTTCCTTTCACATGAAGTAAAAAAATAACAAATATTATTTTAAAATATTTAATAATATTAATAAATAATAGTTTTTCTTGTTATATCTGTCTGATTATTTCTAATTATGAAATGAAAATAATTAAATTTCCTTATATGCTTTTATTTTGAGGGACCAATATTGCATTATTTTTTGAATGTCCTTCCATATTTCTTGGAAATTTCATTCAAACGGATAAATACTGAAAAAGATTTTTAAATTTTATATGTTAGAAGCTAAAATAAATAATAGTAGCTTAAAGTAAATGTAGTAAATGTAAAATGAAAAATAATAGCTTAATTTAAATATAGTAAATGTAAAATAAATGACAATATCTTAATGTAAATTTAGTACATGTAAAATAATTAACAATAGCTTAATGTAAATGTAGTAAATATAAAATAAATAACAATAATTTAATGTAAATGTAGTAAATGTAAAATAAGTTATAATAGTTTAATGTAAATGTACTAAATGTAAACTAAATAATAATAACTTAATGTAAATGGTGTAAATGTAAAATAAATAATAATAGCTAATTCGAAACAAATTCTTAGCCATGAAAATATTTTATTCAATGTTAAATGGGAAAATTCGATAATCAGAGTTGCTATAAAATAGCCTTTCCTGTGTGATGAAACTATCAAGTAGATATATTAAACAAATTGAATCCAAATTTCATATACAAGCTATATATACTACGAAGACAGGAATTCTGAAAAAAGAAAATGAAAAAATACTTCTAAAAAATCTCCTATGGGTGAAATTTTGGCTCTGCTGTCATATCCCTAATGGGAAATTTTCACTTTCTAGATAGATTATGGAGATCGCCTGCGCACACTTGGCATCTGTGCCACTCACTCCTATCAGAAAAGAGAGGGATGGCATTCAACCAGTAGGTCTTTGACTGACTGGTGAAATGTGTTTGATATGACTGATGATATGCGCTTGTTCCCTACTTTATATTAAATGTGATTTAATTATTTAACAGAGGAAAACTATATTTAAAAAATGAAATCGACCGCCACAAATTTAAAGTTATCGTTGGAGAACATTATTATTTTGTAAGTGATTATTTGTTTTAATTAATTTAAGACATTGACTAGTTTAAGCCAGTTTGAAAAAATTACTGGACTTTTCTCTAAAGATAATTTTTTTAAACTCTCATATTCAATTTTTCTAGCTGTTAAATACAGTTTTGAAGCTAGATTGAATTTAATATTAAAAAAAAACCCTATTGATTTCGACGAAAGGCTCACTATTAATGGTAGCTATTTTATATGTGGTAAACTCCAATGAATGTAATGCAGATTTATATTAAAATTATATTCTAATATTTAAAGTATTTTGAGAAATACAATTAGTAAGAGTGTGTTTATAATATCATTAAAGAATAACTATTTCGCGTTTTACAAAATTTTGATAGTTAAAACTGAAAAAGAATTCCAGAAAAAAATCAGAATATAGTCTTTTGACCACGTTATTAATTATTTAAAAATAAGAAATCGTAAACAAGCTGGCAGATGACGCCATTTTATAAAAATGACAAGCACAAAGCAATGGATAGTAACCTAGATTAAATATTTCAACAATACTGGTAAAACAAACCTCAAATATCATGGGTCAGGTGACTTGCTATCAACCAATGAGAAAACGAATATTTTTGCCCATAATTTAGGAGACATTAAAACCTTCTAACCAAAACATAAGCATGTTGTCACATGATAATATAATAATACAAAGCGCAAAATCATGGTGCATTTTACAGAGTAATGGAGGCTATGCAGTTTATATAAAGATTTATTGCCTGATAGCTCTGTGAAAGAACATGAAGATTCGGGTTCACTAAAAATTTGAAACTGTAGAGAACAAAAAAAGTAAAAGACGAAACAAACAAACAAGTGTCAGATTACGAGCAATATTAAAGAACCTTAGTCATTACATAAAATTTCAAAAGTATGAAAAATTGAACGCAATAAAAGTATTGCTTTACGAACCAGACAACCATAAAAATTACTAATAAAATATTTTTAACGATTTTTTATTATGCATGATATTGATTTGTACATAGAATTCTTATTAATTGAGCAAAAAGGAAATTTTCAATAAACCTCTTCTGCCCATTTATTAATAATATCAATCAATATTTGTTCCAAGAACTCCAAAATCTTAACTATTGGTGATATTTGTTATATTTGTTTTCCCAAATTGTCCTCCATGCCTTTTAAATTCAGATTAATATTTTTAAATTAATTTTTTTAGGTTTTTGCTACCAAAATGTTCCCAATTGCATATCTTCAAATTGAAAAATTAATATGAAGGCCTCCAGACATAATGTAAATAAGGCCAGCATTATTACACATAAAATTATAATAACTCAAACGCTTCAAAAGGTGATCAAAAGCATCAGTTATTTTTAGCATTCCTGTAGAAAAAGAATTCCCAAACTTAATATTAGGACCCATTGTTGTGGGTGAGGTATCTTTGATTGAAACACGGCAACAAGAAATGAATAAGTATTTGGAATATTAGTAAAAAATCTAAAAAAAATAACAATCTGTAACTTAACAGGTTTATCAACTTACACATTAAAAATATATCTTGTAAAATAATATTTAAATAGTATGATTTTATTTTTTCACAAAATTTCTATTTGAACTCAATAAACTTTTTTCAGAAAGATTGTTTGTTTTTCTAAAAATAAATCACCTTGATGTTATAACTAATGGCTCTTGCCTTGGACAAGTGAGCTGACAGTTATTTTAAGCCGATTAAGCATCTCTTGTTTCTCACTAGTATCAACGAAGGCCAAGAAAGAGTACAACTTAGCTACTCACTCATTGCAGTCGCTTGAACAACCCTTTTTTACAGGGGGCGGATGCATTTAAACACCTCACTAACAGAACACAGAAGAACAGTCATGCTCGAACCTGTACGCCTATACATGGGGAAGATGCTTTATTCTCTAAGCAAGGAAGACAAAAAAAATCCCCTTGCCTAAAATGAATTTGTGACTATAAATTCATTTTTTAAATGTAGGCCAAAATGTTAAAAAAAAAATTGAAAGCCTTAATATAAAATACCCAAAATTTTGTAATTTATTTTTGTTATTAGCCTGGATTTTTTTTTTCAATATGAAATTATTTTTATTTTTCCCCTTTGATATATATGAAATTATTTTTGATATTTATATTTTTTTGAGGTTAAAGTCTAATTTTAGTTTATAAGGGCAAAAGAAAGTTACAGAATTAATTACCGGCAGAATTTATGAAAAATATGAAATTTGGAAGCAACTCAGGCAGAATTGATTGGTAATAGTACAGAGAAAATTAAGGCAGACAAGAATGAGTTATCGAGATCTAATTTCACTAAAATTTGTTTCGACATATATAATAAGATATAAATAAAATAAAAATGGCACAGTTTTCATTATAAGAATTATTTGCACATATGTACTTGGAGTTAAAATTATTATTTTAAACTAATATTCAAAATACTAAGGAGAATTTTTGAGCACAATCAATGAAAAAAAAAAAGATGCTAACTATTTCGATGATGGATTAAAGAATCAATCATAAGAATAGTTAAGTATATAAGATAAGTAACTATATTGATTCGTGTAAATATATGATGTGCAAGAGGCCTAATATATCCTCAATACATTACTATATTTATGTTACTTGTCACAAGGTAATCGATCATTGAAAATATAAAAATAACTGTGAATTTTGAATTTTCATAAATATAAATTCAATAAAGGAAAGGAACAAGTAAGCATTAAAAGGTTTTCGTTAGATAATTTGAAAATGCTTAATGTAATCATTCTTCCGTAAACTAAAGATGTATCGATTTTTCTTCCACCCCACGGAAGAAATTAAATAAAAAAATCAATAAGGACAAACTAAAAAATAAAACAAAATAAAGAAAAAGGTGAAACACATTTACCCTTAAAAAATTCGATAGTAAAGCCTTTTTAAATAAAAACCAGCATATTGGTTTGATATATTGAAAAATATGTAAATATGTGTAAAATATTGGTTAAAACACTTTTGTTTCCCAATTTTATAAAATTTATTACAATTCTAATACATATCTGTCCAATATCAATCATAAAATTCAAGCATTTGATTTATAATTCAATGACATCCTTTTAAATAACATATTTCAAAATTCCACTTTAAATGATATTAATCTTTTTTAATGTTTCCTTCATTTATATTTTGTCTGATTCATTGTTTTTAATCTGAATTGTTTGAAGATGGGAAAAAACCTTTGTCCGTATTAAATTTTTAAAAGAATTTATTTCTTCTTTGAGAGTTGTTATAAAATAAAATAAATAAGATTTATATATACAAACATTATTATTAACAAGCATCACTCATTATTAATTGAAATTACAATTATAATAATTCAAAAGCGAATTATAATACTATAAATAGTTTAAACTTGTATTATCCATATTAATTAACAATATTTGTATTCCTTTTTGCAAAAACATTATAAAATAAATTTCTCATTCAAAATTTCAAAAAAATCTTTATTTAATCTTACCTTTATAATTTACTTATATATTATTTATTAAAAATATTCTTTGTAATTGAATGAAAATTTATTATTTTGAAGAAAAAAAACATGCATTCCTTTATTCCCCTATTTATAAAGGGTGCACCAAGATCAATGCAAGATTTCGGATTTTCCACCTTTCCCGCAATTAAGTGTGAGGACGCTTTTAAAAAAACCTTTTTGGGCAATCGGTAGTATAGGATGGAAAATCTAGCGTTATTATATAAGAAAAAACGTGGCTTAATCTTTGAACAATATTTTTAAAATAATGAAATTATGGTGGCTACAGTTCAAAATTTGAGAATTAACACCCTATATGTAAGGATTTAACACCATTCGATTTTTTATGGTGTTATTTAAAGACAAAAGTCTATGTCTACAAGTCTACAAGTATACGGACATAGAAGGTTGGAATCCAACGCTTTATCAAAGAAATTCAGCCACATTTATGCTAAATGTTTATGGGAAATTTCGACAAAAGAGTGCTAATGTGCTAACAAAGCAGTGCTGGTCATTTGCCCTGTGTGTTATGCCATGCATTATCCTATCTCAATTATTTTACCATTCAATAAAAATATAGAAAATTAAAGAAAAATGCATATTTACGTTTTTTATTTTATTTACTTTAAATAGCGTGTTATCATGTTAGTTTATGTTATCACTTCACGTTTATTAACTCTAATCTTTCAGCTATCAAAAAGACTTTTGTAATAGGGTTGATAACAATTTATTACATGAATCGTGCCAAATTCAAATTTTTCCCAGATTTCGGAGCAGTCTTTATAAGTTATAAAGAATCCTTAAAATATTTATACTATATATTTTTTAAAGTTTATCTAAACTAATATTGACAGTTTCAAAACTATTTCGAAGACATCTGGAAGATTCAGACGGAAACAAATCATTGATTCATTCCATCTTGGAAATCTTAAATTATTACATTATTTAAAATACGTACACATAAATGATATAATTTTTTGTAATTTTATGTGAATTCAAAAATAACAATATTGACAGAATGAAGGAAAAAATCAATTTCTAATAAGAACTGATAATATAATTTTCTCCCACTCTATTTCAACATCAGTAACAAATGTGGAATTATCTAGGAGCAAAAAAAATGGTAATATTTCCTAATCCTTTTAAGAATTACTACTCTTATTAAATTGGGTTTTTTTCTGAAATGTATAAATAAGTAAAATAAAACCCTATTTTGTCATTTTAAATAAACTTAAAAGTAACGGTATTGACGAATGATGATAAGAAATCCTTTTTTAAGACGTACTGATAACCTAATTATCTTCCGCTATATTTTCCATATTGATAACAAACGGAAAATTATCTAGACACATGAATCCAAGGAATTAAATAGATAATATTTCATACTACTATTAGAAATTACTATTCTTATTATTTATTATTTTTTTATCTGAAGGGTAAAAATACTAAAATTATCCTTTTGCATTTTAAGTAAATTAGAAAAGAATCATATTGACTGACTAATGAAAAAAATCATTTTCTAATAAGAGCTGATAACATAATATTCTCCCACTCTATTTCCACATCAGTACCAAACATGGAACTATCTAGGAGCAAGAAAAAAATTGGCAATATTTCCTAATCCTTTTAAGAATAACTACTCCTATTAATTATATTTTTTCCCCTGAAATGCATAAATAAGTAAAAAAAACCCCCCATTGTTATATCATTTTAAATAAACTTAAAATCAACAGTATTGACGAATGATGATAAGAAATCCTATTGATAATATAATTACCTTGCGCTATATTTTCCATATCGATAACAAACGTAAAAATATCTAGACAAGTCAATCCAAGGAAGTTAATAGATAGCATTTCATACTACTATTAGGAATAAGTATTCTTATTATTTATAATTTTTTTATCTGAAGTGTAATAGTAAGTAAAATTATCCTTTTGCATTTTAAGTAAAATAGAAAAGAACCATATTGACTGAATGATGGTAAAAAAATCATTTTCTAAGACGAACTGATAATATAATATTCTTTCGCTCAATTGTTTATATCTATAACAAATGAAAAACTATCTAGAAAAATAAATATAAGTAAGTACATAAGGAATATATCACTAATCTTATTAATTAATACTTTTTTTAGAAACGTACAAATAAAAAAATTTTTTTGTTATTTTACGTGAGTTAAAAAAGAACGATATTGACATAACAATGATAAAAAAATTTCTAAAACATACTGATAATATAATTTTCTCTTACTATATTTTCTATATCAACAGGAAACGGGGAATTATCTAGACAACTGAACCCAAGGAAGTAAATAAGTAATATTTCCTACTCCTATTAGATCGCACTCTCAAATCTGGTATTTATTGCACTAGATATAACAAATAACGCTCATTTCTTTTTCCTTCTATTCTCCTGATGTTACTGCGAAAACCATTTTACCCATCCCTTGTTAGTCCCTAATAAAATATGACATTGTTGCTTGGGCACAAAAGCCAAGAAAAGAGCACAGTCGCCCTAGACATGCATCTATCTTCTATCATCAGGCCATTCTTTCTTCTGTAATGAATTCATTCTGTCGTGTTACTGTACACGTGCTCTAACAGCAGAGAGTCGCTCTTTCAGGGACACAAGAGGAAGAAAAAACACAGCAGAATAAGACAGTCTTCAAAAGAACATGACAATCTACCCAAAGACCTTGTCTGCTTTTGTATAGAAATTGTTGATGGAAAAATAAGTGCTTTCTTACAAAGACCTGGTACAATAATGTTTTCCCCTTTTTTTGTCTGTATATATATATATATATATATATATATATATATATATATATATATATACTTTAAGTTTTTTCTGTGGTAAAAGAAGATAGGAAATCACATTAACCAAATATCTTTCTGATTATAGCTTATTCAGATTAACATATATGTTATATGCTAAGAAAATATAATTATATATGTTTCTTACAAGAAATATGTCATTCACAGAAAATTAAGTAATTTTTTTCCCCATTAAATATGATAATTGTTTAAAAATCATTTATGCAATTTGGAAGCAGTGTCTATTTCTAAATTTTTAATATATGAAGTGCCCAATTTAATATTTGTAAAAAAATGAAAAATAAAATCACTAAATAAAAAATATAGAAAATAGACTTATCGTAGATTTTTTTTTTGCATTTTTTAGAAATGCATAAAAAAGGTATTTACTAGCTGTAACTGTAGAGTTTTTTTTATAGTTTTAAGCATAAATAGATTCGAATCTTAAAAATTACTTGAATAAAAGCCTGATAATAACATGTTAAGCAAAATATAAAAATTTTCTTGGAAAAAAAATTTTTTTTTGGTTTTTTTTAATAAAAAAATATTTGTTTAAAAATTCATTTGTATGTTTTTGTGTTCTAAAAACTCCCGCATATCTTAAAATACTTATTTAGATTGCATAAGATCACAGACACTAGCATTTAAATGCATTAAAATTCTAAATAAGTTCAACAATTTTTTCTTTGCATGGATGTTTTATTTTTATCTGAAGAATAAAACAAATAGATTCCTTCTGTGACTTTCTTATTGCATCCCTAAAACCACTTGGCACATCTTTTAACAAAAAACCTTTTCTCTATACTCCCAATACAGCTAATTTAGGGTGATATAAAGTGAAAATGTTAGAAAATGTCTCACATTAATAAAAAAAATCTAAATTATTTATTTTATGACAGTTTAATATGTGTTATCATAAAGAAAACGTTGAGGATTTCTACGTTCGAACTGATTTTCAAAATTATTTAATCTAGCATTTAAATCAGAAGAAGTGCGTAAATATGAAAGGTAAAGTTATGATAACAATGAAAATTATTTATGTCAAAGTAGAAACTCTTTTAAATAGCAGACAGTTTTTTTAAATGATATAATATATAGATTGACTATAAAATTCAATAAAAACTTATTAGTGAAGTTGGAATAGATAAGCAAAAAAAATATGTAAAGAAATTTATGATGTAACACTTGAAAATTAATTAATTACTCGCACTCTGAATAGAAATCATTTATTTTGATTTTTAAATTGTAAAAAATGTTTCTTATAAATTTTAATGCGATTTCATCAAAGAAAAGATATATTACATGGGGTATTTAAATCCCAAACTATCTTAACACCCCCGCAAGAAGGAACTCAGAAAAACCTAAATGATCGAACTTCCATAACAGCAACACTGACGGAAATTTCGGTTGATTGAAGTGACCTAAGGGCCATCACCGGCCAAGCTATAACACTTCCAAAAGGAAATACATCCCATCATCGGTGGGAGGAAATAGATAACCACTTTTTCGTTCACTGGCAAAGGTGTTGAGAACCAACCTCTATCACGGAGGATTCACGTTTTCACTTACGATGTGCCACCCCATGAGTTTGTAGAGGGTATATAAAAAAACAACTTATGATTTCATGATTAGTAAGTAAGATACATGAAGATAAATATTGTTTCCTTTTTTAAACCTTTATTCATGATGGTACTTAAAAGTATCATTTAAATATGGCTTATACCTTCGTAATATGACTAATTTTGATGGTAATTAAAAAAATACTGGGAATGTAACCCAAATAGCAAGAAGTTAATATAAGCTAAAAGTAGGAATTGAAAATATTTAATTAATAATTAATTTAATTAAGATATTTCTATTAATTATTTTCTTATTTCTTTCGATTATTCTATAAAAGAACTTAACAACTAGTGCAAAAATGAAGTTGAAAAACTGCTGGCAACATAATTGATAAATAAATCATTAAAATAATCTTCACTTTTTAATAAGCATACCTTTTGTAGTTTTGTTACCAATTAATATTTTAATGTTTGAATTCAATAATATTGATATACAAAATTTTAACTTAAGCCCTTGGGATTTTGGTATTTATCCTAAAACTAGACGCTATGAATTCGATTTATAATAGGCGCTTGATTCACGTTAACTTAAATAGTGTATCTAGATTGTATAATTTATTGGGACTTCTTTTCATTTCATTATGAATTATAAGTATCCCATATAAATGTTTTATTGTAAATGATATACTTATGTAATCAATATACTTTATAATATAAATCTATATTATTAGAAACTATAAATATATATCAGTAAATAATTTTTTAAATCTATTTTAATTTAAATCAAAATTCTTACAATCCTTAAAATACTAATTAAATGTTTCTCTCGTCAAATTTTACGCCTGATCTCCCTACTTGTTCCAAAATCTCACCAGTCTCCATTTACTGAACTGAACCGGGTCGCCCTTCGATTCGCTTCCCTTCACATTACTAATTAAAGCACATATTGTGGGATTTAATCTCCACTTCAACCTCACATTAATGAGTTTCCTAAAAATCTTAATTAGGATCCCACGATTACTTGACACTTCCTTCAGAGGTCTTAGAAACCACAATTTTAAAAGTTTTAGATGGTTTTGTCGCTTCATTATTACAACACCATTAAAGTATCAGAGCAAGGGAATAAGAAAAAATGGTGAGACCAAAAAAAAATGAGCAAAATAGCGAAAAGTTCTGCACTGTGGTATCTAAGCCATCCAAGTTCCCTAATTGGTGGTTTGTGCACGGTGATTTTGTTGTATGTAAATTAGTACTGTGAGAAAGTTAATATCCTCTTTAAGCTCGAGCTAAAAGTTATTTTGTTTCAGACGTTGAGGAAATATTGAGACATGGCAGATTCAAAGGGTGGAATTTTAATTTAGGAGATGGGAAGTGAGGCATGAAAAGAGTAATGCAGTTATGGGATAAATTTTCTCGTTTTAATGCATGGCGGTGTATAAAAACTGGTTTACATCTCCAACGGTATTTCTTTTCTAATTATAATGCATGTTCCAAAAGACTTGTTAAAAGTGGTAGTAAATGAAAATGTATGCTGTACATTAGAGAGCTATTCTTGGAATAAAGCAATTTATAAAATATTTAATTACTTTAATTATTGAAATGAATATTAAGGACTTGATAATTTTACTTAATTAATGCTATTGTCAAATTTCATATTTATTCAAACTTTAACAGTTCTTTTCATGAATCTAATTATAGCACAAATTCTTAAATTATGTTTTGTAGGCTGCTTCAAAATTTCAGATCAATTTCAAAAATTGCAAATTTTGCCAAAAAATTAAAATTTAGTTTGCTTAGAATGCATTAGAATAAATCCACAATAATTTTGGCTTGGTATTGGACATTGTCTCTAGCATATAGAACCAACAAATGGGTCTATTTTTATAGAAAATATGTATCCTGGATAAAAGAAACTAATCGAATGAAATATTACGTAGGTTCAAAGTTTATCATTAAGAAATTCTGCTAAAATTTTTTTTATTAAAACCATTTTTGATGATAGGACAAATATACACCAAATACTCAGCAAAAATATTAGCTTTTAGTCATGTTTTATTAATTTGGATATGCAAAATAATGTCTTTATCAATTTTTACTTCATAGAAAAAGATAATGAACGTTTGATATAGTTTACAGGTATTGTTTAATCATAAATGAGACCTTTCACGCACAGAAATATTATTTCAAATGAATACTTGTTTAAACTAAATATACATTAATATATTACTAACTATACTATATTATATATATATATATATATATATATAT
>JAOUZG010035502.1:1804257-1820741 GCA_026289955.1 Argiope argentata | reverse complement strand
ATATGCATAACAAAGAGTTGATTTGAATCTAAATATATATACTTCAATTCAATACACATTTCCAAAAACAAATAGATTCTACGATACAAAATCAACAAATAAACTTTAATAACTGAAATAATTTATTAGAGTTTATGATGTATTAACATTTAGTAAAATCTTACATTAAAATATTTGTATTCTTTTGTCCAAGTATATATATTTAGATTCAAATCAACTCTTTGTTATGCATCTCAAAACAGCTACATATTTTAAATGTTAACAACATATCTATTATGACAATGTTTTAACTTTTCGATAACGTTATTTGAAGTTTCACTTTTCGTCTAGAAAAAAATTAATGCATATAAGTTTGTGCTAAATATGTATAAAAAAGGTATCAAATTTTTCATGTAATGGCCTTTTTTCTAATTAAAATTTTTCTTCCTAAATAGCTGCAAGCTAATATTTTTTTTTCCTTTTCTTATCAAATAGGTAGGAGAAGTGCAGCTGAGCATTTCATATTATTCTTTTTTTTTATCTAAAAACTTTCTTAAGAAAGTAATATTTTTAATATTAGAATACCGAATGATGAAAAAATGATAAATTAAATAAAATCTATACTGTAATAATCATAAAGTTTGTGTTTGGATTGAAAACACAATTAACATTCTTTCTATCTATTATTTAATACAACTAAAAATCAATAAAAACGCCTGGTGAAATTCTGTGTTATTAGATTTAAAATGAGACATTTGTTAATTTTCTTCAAGAAAAATACATTTAAATAGAGCAACTTATTCTTAATGGGAGAATAGTTATTTTAGGATGCATTCCTTGAGATAGATTAGAAAAAAAAATAATTTCCATTACATGAGATAACACATGGAATCTCAAACACTATTTTCGTTACATTTAACTTGCCGTGGCACATTTTCTATATAAAAATTGGATTTCGACTTCCTTTTGAATAACAAAATATATCCTTTTAAATAAATGATATAATGTTCGTATAATTCTGAAACAGGTTTCATAGTTTAATTAAATAACTATAAAACCTTATAGTAATATAAAACCTTATAGTAATCTAAAATGATTTCGTATATCAAAATAATTTAGTAGTTCAGGAATTTATTGCAGTTTCTTAAGTAAAGTTTTGATGCTTTTATTATTAACTTGTATATATGTAATTGAAAAATGTGGAAAATGTTTTTAATATATTAGTTGCATTTAATGTTTAATGATTTAATATATTTTCTAACTATAAGAAATAACAAAATGTTTAATTAAAAAATAAAAATTCATAACTATACAACAATTTCAAATATCCACAAAAGGTTTCAAAATGGCTTAAAATAGATTGACCACCATACTGTACCACCTGGTTTTTCAATGCAGGCCTTTCTGCTTTTTTCGAGGAAAAAAAAGTTATAGGAAGGATGAAAAATCATCCATATACTACTCAGACAATTAACGATTAAAAATTATTTTCTTTTTTCTTTAAAAAAGGTGAAAAATACAACAAGTCTGAGATGGTTGCTGACTTTTTGCAGAAGCAATCCTATAGCGGGCTTAAAGATTTGTTGCTGTTGTTATTTATGGCACTTGCCATGGGCATGTCCCTCGCTGATTCTGCTGCAGATTTAAGCCGAACGGAGCTTTTCTTGTTTTTGAAGTAGCGCCAACTTGGGCCTAGAGTTCGAATTAGCTACTCACTCATCACAGATGCTTTCACAACCCCTTTTTACAGGGGGAGGGGGCCCAGTCACACATCTCACAGATAGCACACAGAAGAACAGCTACTCCCAAACCAAGACTTCCAGAAAACGAGGAAGACTCTCTACCTCTGAGCCAGAAAGCCGGCAATTATTTTTTTACTATGCCGAAACGTCTTCTAATAATAGTATTACTTTGTTGTTCCGAAAGTCGCATATAAATACCACGTCCTTTCGGGGATTGCTGAGAGTGACGGCATATGATTGGTTTAAAATAATTATCCTTGTTCTTTTCACGTAAAGATTTGTTATCTCTCCCTTTTGATTTTGAAAACCATATTTAATGAAAAAAATGATTACTCAATTACAACCGAAAAATAATAAGCAACCGTTTCAATGACCAGCCCTTATTTTGTGAATTTTGTTAAATGGGGAAATAAATATCACCATTTCTGATAAAAATACACATACACTAACAAATATCATTCCATCAAAGAAATCCTTTATTTTGGAATCTTGTTAAACACTTTCTTAAATTGGCATCGAATTCATGTATTTAATAAGCAACTGGAAATTAAATTAATCGAAAGTAAAATCATAAGTGTGTTCTGATTTAAATCTTATTGAAAAAATAGTAAAACCATGCAACTACATATGGTAAAATATCTAAAAGAATACTATTCAAAATTGCTGTCAAGGGAGATTAAATTTCGAATACGTTTACTACATGATGGTTTTTAAACAATCGACTTCAGATCAATCAAAAATTTTTTAATGGTGAATTTATTTATGCATCCAAGTTATTCATTTCTAAAGGAACCTGCTTTGGAAAATCACAATAATTACAGGAAAATCACAAAGCAAAAGTAGTTTTATTTCTAAATTTCATACTATTATTATTTATTTCAATGTGAGAGGTATTCTTAGAAAATTCAATACATTCTTCTTCTTCTTCTTCTTCTTATCTCCATCATGGTTTGTTGGAGTCAGACCAGATCAAATAAACCTTTGATTCTGAGATGGTCGGTGACTGTCCAAGGAGATGAATAAATATCCACTACACTGAGGTCAAGGCACTCAAGGATGTGAGCGGGAGTGGCCTGGAAGTGTTGACATTTAAGACAAAGGGGAAAAGATTTCTTTCGCTCAGAGAATTTAAGACATTTTAAGTGTCCGCTGGCAAGTCGCGAAATGCAAGTATGGGATGACCTATCTCCCGAGATGGAAAGAAAGAAACCTGTGTTAGGTCCCTTGTACCAGTTACTTGATGGAAAAACCAACCAGTCTTCTCTGATGGCAGATTTTTTGACGGAGGAAATCTCCTGATAGGTCAGCTTGGTAGAAGTTGGGGTATTTTGAAAGCAACCCTCTTTGGTCAGTTTATCAGCCATTTCGTTGCCAAGAATATCAACATGTGATGGCAACCAGTGAAGATGTATTTGATGATGTTGAGAGATGGTGTTGAGTTTATTGTGTATCGAAATACTAGTACGGTCTCCGGCATTTAATCGATTTTTAAGATATTGAAGCGCACTGCGGCTATCTGACAAGATCCAGACATCACCAAAGTGATTTTCCTCAGAAATTGGCTCAAGACCAATCTCAATTGCTAAGAGTTCACTTCTGAAGACAGAGCAAAAGTCAGGGTTACGTTGGAATAAAGAGACTCTGCGTTGAGGGGTTAAAAATTCTTAGAAAATTCAATTTATTCTTAGAAAATTCAATAATATTGCAAAATTTTTCCTTACATTAATAAGAAATTTTCATCACTAATATGAAAAAAAATATAATTAAAAATGTAAAAATGATTACTTAGAAATTTTAGCCTGCCAATGATAATTCCAGGACTTTGGTAAATTTCTTATTTTGTCTCTCTCTCTCTCTCTCTCCGTGTGTGTGTGTGTGTGTGTGTGCATTTTATTTCTTGTACAAAAAATTCTTATTCTCAACATTTCATTGTTTATTATTGCTCTTATAGAAGTATCCTATAATTGCTGTTAAAAATAAAAAGTATTGATTCTCAGTAATTAATGTTAAGAACGGTTGAAAGAAATAAACACTTTCACTTGGTTGATTAGTATACGCATACATTAAAGTAAAAACTAAAAACTCGTCCTCCTATTTATAAATGTAAATTCAAAAGTATAGAAAAAACTATGAAAAGTACCTTTTGTGAAAATGTAATGAGACTGAAATTAGTTTTCTTTCGCAACAAAAAAGCATAATGAGGTAGATCAATACGTCTTTAATGAAGGGTTTGTTACTTCTGGTGCTGAGCCCTCGAGGTAGAAGGCGAAAAAAATATAAATCCCATTAAGTAAAACAATAAACAAAAAGAAAGACACTTTTCTTGTGAGTTATAAAACGAGCATCACACTCTTCACGCCTGGTTTTCCGCCGTATAAAAGTTATAAAATATATTTAAATTGGCGTGATACAGAATTTACAAAAGATGTTTTAAATAAAATGGGCTTCCTTTGAATGCCTGTTTAATGGTCTTTTTATATGACTTTATATTTTCTTAGAAATATGTATTATTAAAATAATTAAAAGCACTTTCAGTTTCATGTCTACACATAACCTACTATTTGTATGCCTTCTTTATTCTTCAGTTTTAATCGTCTGAAACTAAATATTAATTTAACTGTATGTTTATATAGCAAAAAATAATTTTAATAATAATATTAAAAAAGCAAACATTAATTCAATAAACATTTATTATAAAGCCAAAATGTTAATTTTATCATTAACAGATTGACTTTTTTGATTAACAATTTGAAGTTTTATTATCAACTCGCCTTTCGAGCTAATACTTAAATAATAATGCGTAATAATAACGAACCTTAGATTTTATTAGATGACTTCTTCTCTGCTATAATTAATCAAAAGCAAAGAATAAATAATCTATCTACGAAAATCAAATCAACAAATATTAACGATTTTTTTAATCTCATAGTTAACGAATCCTATTTCTCATTATGGAGTAAACTTTTTTACTGTATATAATTCGTTTCTTAAATGCTAAGTTCAGAAATATTTCGGAAATGTTTTTGAAAACCTTAGAATTTGAAATTGGGCTTGTATTGTTTTAATAAACATGATTCATGGCTACATCATTGATTTACAACTTAAAATTTTAATTTTTGTGTCATAATGTTTCGATAATTCCTGATCATACAAGTCAGATGACAAACTCATAGTAAAAGGAATTGTCACATCATAGACCGATGACAAAGACTCAAACTGAATATCATATTTATTTGGACATTCTAGGCTTACAACATAATTTTGCCCCTACACTATTCTTATCACATAAAAATGATTATATAAATATGTATATGTGTAGTATATAAATATTTTGAAGCTTTTAAATTATATTTTCAATTTATTTAAATATATTTAGATAACTTTATTACATTTACTGAAAAAAATAAATTAAGTGTACTGATTAGAATTCTTTGAAGTCGTTACAGCAATATTAAACTTTATTTTTCTTTATAAAATTTAAGAATTTTTCCGTTAAGTTAAGTTTCATTACTGATAGCATAAATCTTTTTAGATGTAAAGGGGGATATTATTTTTATTTAATTCAGTATTTTTAGATTTTTTTCTGTTTAATGGTTAACAAAACTAATTTTTTTTCGAATTGAATTCGAATAGAAACAATATCTTTCTTGCTGATAGTATATATTTAACTCCGAATTAGGCAAATTTATATCTGCATTATCAAAATTGATATTTTCAAGAATTAGAGCAAATAATATCTTTTATTGTACCTAAACCGACCAAAAACATAATGATAAAAAAACATGAGGATTTTTTTAAAAATTTCTCCAGTAGAGATTCATGACACAAGAAATTACAAAACAATATTTATGAGTATATATTTTCATCAGTTCGAACAGTTCACGCGAAAATAAAACTGTCACGAATTCGCTATCAAATATTTTCTTTTTAGGACATTTACATCACAATTTTATGACGGTCATGCGATATCACAATTGTGAAACGTTTTCTTCTAAAAACTTATCTTCGAATTATTTCAAAAATACTCTGAAGTTGTTATATTATTGCTCTTGCATGACAACAAAGGATTACTGAAAAATAATTTTGATAAAATACGAAATCAAATTGTGAAATATGTCTTGCATTCGTGTAGGAATTCGGATAATCTATCTTTAACTGATGATATACTGTTTAAAATCCAAATCCTACCATGTTTTATCTTATAATATAATATATAGCTAAACATTTGAAAATATGAGGCATCAGAACATATTTTAGGTTACATTTAATTTATATTGACACGATAATGTTTTAAGTATATTTAAGTAAATATACAGGCAGAACTAAAAACGAAACACAAATATATTGGCAATATTACATCATTTCTGATTTATTAATCTTTCAAGATAATAGAAATTCTTAAAAATTTATCAGATCGTAAAAATGTTTTTCAATTTGAACTGTAATTTTTTTCTTCTTTGTAGGGATAAAAGTAAAGCTAAAATGTAATCGATTTGAATATAAACTGCGAAAGGAAATACAGCAAATTACTCTCATTGAATCATTTTTACAAGAAGTTAAAGTTAAAGCTGTGAATAGTTGGTAAATATTTTTTTAATTCAAAAATTAACTATGATGCTAGGGAATTAAAATGCTAGGGAGTAATTTACTGAATATCCGTAGGACTTGCTATATTTGAAAAGATTTCCATGCATAGTGCTGTATTTAATTATACAAAAATTTATTTAATTAAATTTTCTTGATATATTGTTGGTTTCATATTTAAAACATGCAAAACATAATTTTTTATTTATATTATTTTGTAATTGCAGTTGTTGAACCCCTTTGGGTTTGGTATTATTATACTAATAAATAATAACACATAACAGTATGAAAGGAATCACTGTTCTAAGCAAATCATTTCTATATTCTACAATTTAAATTCATTGGAAAAATTTTTCATAGAAATGTTACGACATATTTCAATTCCTTTGAATGAAAAATTATGCTTTTCAAAATTATGTAATTTCAAAATAGACGCAATTAAAATATCTCATTATTTCCTTTTTTTTATCGCGAAACATTTTATTCTTGCTAAATAATCTTGCTTAGCAAAAATAATTAATGCTTTATTCCTCTTTCCCTTTCAGTAATTTCTTGAAAGAGTAATGCATATGTTTGTTTAAGATTTATATTCAAAATTAATGAATTCAGTATTCATATAATTAAATAAATAATTAATTCTAATGGGTTGTAAATAGAAATAAATTTCAAAGCAATTTTCTTTAAACATTCAAATATTTTATTCTATTTCAAGATTCCCATGTCAAAATAATTACTACAATTATACAACATTTTAATTTATTGCTGCTTTTTTTATTTTGATAAATATTCACAGTAAAATTTAGTAGTCAATGACACATATTTAATTAGAATTTCAAAATTCTATTTATAAATTGTTATTTAAAAGTAATATTAATTAAATACATTTATTTGAATATGATTAACTGCATTGTAGATATTTCGCTATTTATTTGAAAATTTTAAATTAAATACAGATTATTAATGAAAAACTTTATTAAAACAAATAATTTATTTGCCTTTTAGAATAGAAAATTAAAGGTTCTTTATTTTTCAAAATTATTTTATAAATGTAGAGATGAATGTTTTTCATCATAAAGAGTCTTTCTCAAATATTTTAATGTTTAATTTTTAAAATTTACGATCTTATTAATATGTTTAGTAGTTTTAATGTTACATTAATAAAAGAGAATTTCAATACATTTTTAAAAATTATTTAGAAATTATTGTTTAAGTTATCTTCTTTGCACGTACAAATAATAAATTAAAGCTTTAATTGAAAAGTGTATTACAAATTTAAGGAAGACTCAATAGTTTAAAAATAAGATTTATATTTATGGAATTTTATTTAGTTTTGTATACATATTGAAACTGTAAATGAAGCATTTTTGTGAAAAATATTCTTTTAGAGAATAAGTTCTTACAAAAATTGTAAATTAATTTATTATTATAATACTTATTAATTTGATTAAAATACATTTTATGTTTCTTTTAAAATATTTCTTATAATTAAAAAAATATACATATAAAACATTTTTAATCTTCAAAATAATACAGATTTGTCTCTTAATATTGAAATGACATGTGATTAAGTATATTTCAAATATAAAGATTGAAGAATTATTGTTCAAACTAAAGAATAAATTTAAAAAAGTTTAACTATAATGCATTAAATAATACATTTAAGGCGACCAGGGTCCTTTAAAATGAGTTTTTTTAATTTTCACCTTAGCATTTTGAAATTTTACAGGCATTAAGAGTAACACTAAGGAGATGGCACACAAAATTTTAAAGCATTATATTAATTTATTTTTGAGTTGGGGTTTAATATAATATAATATAATATTAATTATAAATAAAGTTAATGAAAAATGTTCCAGGCGCTCCAAATTTGTTTGAAAGAACTCCAATTTTTATTATTACCCACTCTTACCCTTTTGAAACAAAAGTTGGGATTAATCTTGAAGTTTGAGTACGAAATATCAAAATTAACCAATATAATAACTTAAAACTAGATTTTT
This sequence comes from Argiope argentata, assembly GCA_026289955.1. Taxonomy (NCBI): domain Eukaryota; kingdom Metazoa; phylum Arthropoda; class Arachnida; order Araneae; family Araneidae; genus Argiope; species Argiope argentata. The sequence continues at coordinate 1,812,439 of JAOUZG010035502.1, read as the reverse complement.
GAAAAAAAAGTTAAGTAATTTTGAGTTATTACATTGATTAATTTGGATATTTCGTACTTAAACTACAAGATTAATCTCAACTTTTGTTTCAAAAGGGTAAGAGTTGGTAATAATAAAAATTGGAGTTTTTTCAAACAAATTTGGAGCGCCTGGACCATTTTTCATTAACTTTATTTATAATTAATATTATATTATATTATATTAAGACCCAACTCAAAAATAAATTAATACAATGCTTTAAAATTTTGTGTGCCATCTCCTTAGTGTTACTCTTATTGCCTGTAAAATGTCAAAATGCTAAGGTGAAAATTAAAAAAACTCATTTTAATTGTCCTCGGTCGCCTTGATAAAAATTGAAAGGAAAGGTGTGGCTATTATTAATCAGTGCAATAATAAAAGTAATATCCTTTATTAAATTGCTAAAATTCGCTTGGGACATAAAAAAGGAAATATTCTCTTCTTTCTTTCACAAAGGTTCTCCAACAATGTATTATGTTACTAGAAATTCAATGATAAGTTCGAAAATTTGCTCCATGAATCTGCTCCATTACTCAAAGTTTTTCGATTTTCCTGAACATTTGAAATGGATTTTTCCGAACTCTAAAAGGGAAACTGCCCTGCCGCCATGATTGTCTTAACGGATTTGGTTGTAAGAAGCTTATAAATTTAAGGGTCTTTCAAAGTTTAGTGTTCAAGAAAAAAATCTTGATGTCCTTCTCCCTCCTTAGTGGACGTGGACACATCTCTTCCAACCAGTCGTTTCCGCCTGTGCTGCAATATTTAACAGGAAACGCTTTGTGTTCTGGTGATGTGTTCCATGCAATGGTAATTCTAAGAGAAAATCTAGACCGGAACGCCGTTTCTCAATCTAAAAGGGCGATTTTAGATATTGCTCTGGAAGTTAAGCAACTAGAGATGGATTCAGTGATCCCCAGATAAAGAAACGACAGACATTTCTTTCATTTGGTTTCCTTGGAAAATGTCTATTTCGTCGCCATTTTGGAGCTCCGTGAATTGTATTAGAAGGAAGATGGGGGAAATTTTCCCGTTTAGTGTTATGAAATCTCTTCAAAAGCAAAGATTTATCTCCTCGAAAGACGAAATCGAAACTTTTCAGGAAAATATAAGAATGAATGTGTCAGGAAATTTCTATTTATTTTCACTTTACAGATACTCAGCATCTCTCAGACTATGTTATTTTTTTAAGAAAAGAATAGAATGCTTTTTTTTTCTTCGATTCTGTTTCATAGTTTCAGGCCATTTCATGTTTTATTTAAAATGTCACATCTCTATGTTCAGTTTTTTTCGAATCTATTTTTATATCCAGTATTTTTATCGTGATTTTCAAAAGAAGATTTTTTATCCATTATTAGTAAGATATCGGTGTTAAAATGAAAAATTAGGATAAAAAAAATCACTTTCCCTAATTTTGTAAAATCAATTATATGTATTAATTATGCGAGGAAAAACCTGTAAATTTGCAATTTATCACAATATTATCTATGGTACATGAAAAAAATAATAACATTGTGAAACATGTATTAAAGAATAATTTTTATTGGACATTTAATGGAAAAGTTTCTGTACTCTCAATTACCGGATTTTTCTTAAACGTGATCAAATAAAGTTTAATTTTAAGACATTAAATACAATATTTTCAATTAAATTTAGAAAGCAATGATGGAAAACAATTTTTATGAGGGAAATAAACAAGATTTTTCTAGCGAAATCTTTCTAGTATCCTCTTTTTAATAACTTATAGCTTTGATATTTAATGAATATACACAATACCCTGAGTTCATATCCCTTAAGGAGGAATCCTTAATTTTAATTATTGCTATAAATTTGCATATCCTATGTTTTGAAGAGTATAAAATTCATAAATTGACCAAAATTCTACAAAAGGAGAACATTTCGAAATAATTTAATTGCCGTAATGACAAATTGTAGTAGGAAACACTACAAAAAAGGCACGTGGTTCCACACTGGTGTCAGAATGTAACTTGAATCATTAGGTATTCATAATTCAAGACATCTCAGAATAAGACAAGCATTAATGATGTAACAAGGATTTCATGGTTTGCTATTTTCTTTTATTTTATTAGCACCACATTTGCTTTATAAAGAATCTCAAAGAGTGCAAAAGAATCCTCAAATTGTTTATATCACTTAGTTCTGTTGTGTGATTGTAGGACGTGATTCAAATCGAGAATTGCAAAAGGTTAGATCATTCCCCAGAGGACGATCATTTTAATTAATACAGCATTCCAGGTCAACGCCATATTTCGAGTTTTCGTAAGACCGACAGAATTAATATTCAGGCAGAAACCTACTAATCTATCTTTGATAAAGACGTTTTGATCTTTATGGCTCCTACTAAGCTGTAAATATTTCAGTCATAATGCACCATATTTAGATTTCTAACGTCCTCCTAGAGGGAATTATCTAACTTTCTGTTTCTTTCATATCACCGTGTTTTAATCCATTTTCTATTTCAATGTAAATACTCTCCCATGTAAATTTTCCTCTTTAACTTAAATAAATTCTTAAATTTAACTATATTATTTTTAAGAAGTTTCTTCATACTTCGTTTGCATTATTTTAATCTTAGTTTTCAAACTGAACCCGCAAATATTCAAAAGCCCTTAGACTTAGACCCCCTCTACTAAAATTCCACTAAAATCTAATCTAATTAATATCCAACATTTTTGGAAGATCTGGTTAGACTTCCCCATGTATAAAAAGTTACTTCGTGTATTAGAAATTACTTTGAAAATTACTTGCATGATTTAGATTATTTGTTTTCACTTAGATAAAGTTTTGTCTTTTAAATTTAAATATGTAGGTGCCTTTCCTGAAAACACGTGATTTTACAAACAGAAAACATTTTTATAACTATTAGACGCTTTTCTATGTGTTTCCATGCTAACACTGCCATATATTCTCCTAATGTTTTGTGTTATTTGGCTTGTTGTCCTAGTATCTAAGCCTATCAATATAGGTATACTTCCTGAAAATTCACGATTTCATGGTTCGAGATTTCACATTCGCATAGACACACACAAAAAAACTCTTTATAGCTAATTTTTAGAGCTCTTCTCAATCTGTTTTTCTTCTCTTCTCCCAATTTCATATAGCTCCATCTTGTAAATGATTGTGGTGATTTTATTATTGCTGTAGGAAGATATCACATCATAAATCTTATTCATATGCAATTCGTAAATAAAAACTTTCGTATGCAATCTGTATGTCATTCGTATCTAAATATTTTCCCCGACAGAATACTGCAATAAAAAATACAGATCAGAGCTTGGTCTCCCAGATACTTTCAAACGTAATCTGAATAAAGCATAGTCAATCCGAAAACGTAAGAAAATTTCATTTAATTAATGTAATTAATTATAAATAATTATCTTGGCAGGAAATTAAATATGCTTATTTTTTATTTATACTTGATTTTCTTACAAATATGAAATATATGTGATAGTATGATCAATAAGAATTATAATATTACCAAAAGTTGAATATGCTTTAAGAACATCTTTGGAATTGTTTTTTAGCATCATTTATTTTTTTAAAGCAATTAAGCCTGTCAGCATCAATGCAGTCTCTTACAGTGCAACAGTCTTTCTACTTAGAAAACCTGCAAAACCACAAAATATTTTCACAGCGTATACGTGATTCCACCATAACTTTGGGGGAAGATTGAATACATCTATATGCTAATAAATTCCTTTTCTGACAGCGTAAAACTAGAAGGCGCTAACTTTCAACTCGTTGTTACAAGGTAATTTCATGCCCCATCAGTCTTGTTTTCGAGGCACATAGGCAAACAAAGCCATGAATTCCGGAATCAATCTGTGTCTAATCTTCCTTGAAATTTTCAAAAATGAAATGCAGCAATTTGTTACTTTGGAATTGCCGCGAGGTTCTTTTTTTTTCTTCGCTTATGAATAGTGGATCAAGATCTGTACGGATTTTTTTCCATAAGAAAAGAAGATCATACCAAATTTAGGATAAAAAACCCGTGCAGAATTAATGAATATTTATACAGCACATTTTTTTTGTAGCCTTATTTTTAAAAGATTGAGTTTGAAGCTGAATAAGAACATATAAAATGTGTATGAAATGTATTCATATATTTATTTTTTACTGTTACATTTATTAATTTTTTAAGAGTTTAAATATCTAATACTTCAAGCTATTCATTTTCCACTTTGCAATGCATAAATAAATTATCCGGGATAATATAAAAACTATTAAATTGTCAGCCTTTAATTAGTTAATATTTACGTTTTTAAATTATTTTAAAAGTCAAAAGATGATTAAATTTAAAATTCGAATTGCTTACATATCGAGAAATTTCCTTCATATTAATTTACGAAGAAAATTAATATTACGAATAATTTACGAAATAAGTAAATAGTATGAATAATTTATGAAACAAGTAAAATAGTACGAATAATGTACGTAATAAATAATATTTCTATAAATACTCAAGCGATAATTTTTAGGAAATGCCCGATTAACAACATCATTTAAAATTTCACATCACCTCATCATATATAAAGAAAATTTCACATCAACAACATCATTTAAAATTTCACATTCACGCAAGAGTGAGGAAACCAAATATTCTGGAATTTTTGACACACCAACCAAGCTATTTTTCAGCTTAAATTGTTCTTGGTGTCAAATAAAAATATTTTTAAAAATCTATGACTCACCGATATTTAAATTCTGCTAAACTTCGTATTCTCAGAATTAAATAAAGAAAGTAAAATAAGAACTTTGAGAACAAATGATAACAGATCTTCAGATTTTTACAACGAATGCACATTAAGTTATAGTAATATGATTAAAAAATGTGGAATGATTAGCTGCAACGATAGTGTGGTTTAATGTCGCATGATTCATCTAATTAAAATCTGGCAAAACATTTTTTGTTTATATTTGAGAGAAATATTCAATGATCCCCTTTAAAATTCTGCACACAGTGATTATCATTTCTTCCATAATCTGAAGATTTTCATTGGTGTTGGTGTTTACATACTGAAAATGAAATGAAAATGGTGACGAGTATTTAATTATTACAAGAGTTTGTAGAAATCTGTAAGAAGCATTCTCGAATACGGTATGTTGCACATATGTTAAAAATAAATTATTTAGAAAACTGAGCATCACTGATTCAGATAACAACAAACTTTGGTTATTTTTAGATCGTATCTGAACGCCTTAGAGATGAAACATTTGATATTATCATCGAATTTCAATGATAATAGCTCTAAGGATAAGAGTGATAATATTTTGCTAAAATGTAAGAGGCTTATATTTAATTAAATATAGAACCTTCAACCAAAAGAATGCAGCTAATAATAATAAAAATGCTTATTTATTATTACCCGTTCGTTAATTAACTATTTTCTCAAAAATGCATTAAAGTTATTTTGTTCCAAAATCATAAGCATCTAAAATGAAAAAAAAATTAATATATGTATAAATGCTCATAAATTCTTTTAAAAGATATTATTTGTTTCTTGATTGCATGATTTATGGTATCTATTAATCTCTTCTCCCTAAAGATCTTTACCATCGTTCAACGTATTTAAAAATAAATGTAATTCTAATATGTTCTCCGAATTTTCGAAGGAAAAATCATTCATTTCCTGCGAGACAATAAAATGCAAAGGCGTAAAGAAACTCACTTGCCTACCTTGAGACCTCCATATATTTATTTGAATTGAAATCGCAACTTTGAAAATTTTACTGATAAATTGAATTTATCGTCTCAAGAAAATTCTTTTTTTTCCAAGTCCTGAAGCAGGAAATTAGTTTAAAGTGGAGAATCTCCGTAGCCTTTGGAAGACGAGCCTCACGAGAATTGCTTCAGAGAAGAGAGCACGTTTATTGGAAATACAGAATAACGTTTCTTTTCTATGGAAGAGCTGGTGAAAAATAAGTTAAGAGGAGGAAAAAAATATTACCCAAGTTAGGCCTTTAACTTCAGTGGATAAATGAAACAGAGAAAGGAAGGGGAAAAAAAAGAAATGATTCGGTTGATTGATTTTGTTTTCACAGAATCGATTCGCAAAAGAATACTGTGAGGAATATTCTTGAAAGGAATATGTATTCTGGACAGATGAAATCAAGAATTATAAGAATATTTCAAGATTGTGTCATCTATTGTGTTTTTGGACGAAATAAATGATAAATTTGGATGATGTTGAATTGCAAGCTCATTTCAATTCACCTCCGTGTTATATTTTTTTAAATAATGTTTCAGAATAATGATTCTGAAGTTAAATTAGCATTAGAAGGTATTGATATTACTATAAAATAATTAATATTTCCTTATTGCTGGTCAAGATTGTTAGTGAGATTAAAAATATATATTTTTATTTGTTCAAAGTGAAAAAATGTTGTTTTATTATCTTCATATAAAAATATATCAATCTTATATGCTGAAGTGTTGTGAGAATGTCCCACAGAAATATATTAATATAAGCCTTATTTTCATATAATTTGAAGATGTAAGTACAGCTAAAGCAAATATAAGATATTCTTATAAAAGACTTGTGTTAGAATTAACAGAAAAAACTTTCTAAAAATGATGTTTAAGCATTGAATCTCTCATTGTAAGGTTGGGTTCTTAAATACAGCAAAATACCAAGAATTTTGGAAAAAATAAAGTGATAGTCACAGATATGATTTCTTGTGACTTTTGCGACAAAACAGTATTAAAAATATATGGAATTCTGTAGAGTTAATGCACTAGTTTGGTATTGCTTTTTTTACGCTTCTAATGTCTTCATAATTTAGTAAAAGTTATTGTTAGTAAAACATTTCTTGCCAAAAAAGAACTTCTATCATATGAAATTGAATCTTTGTCTTTTCTTTTCTTTGTAGTTAAAATTAAACCAAATGAATCGAAAAATTATAATAAAATTTGATGATTAAATGCCTTAAATCAATAAGAATTTGTAAAATTATTAATTTACAATTTTTTTTCTTCCTGGAATTCATTTGAAAATAGTAATGAAAAATATTTTAATAAAAAAAACGTTGTTTGAAACGATTTAATAAAGAATAAAATCTTCAGATTTCTACGTTCTACAGCTTATCAAATAAAATAAAAATATTCTTGATGGAATTGGTAATTTAAGATTCAAGTACTTTTAAAGCTATATTTTTTTCTAATTACTCTGGGATGTTTTTGAAACTTCAATAGCATATATTTTTAATCATACTACAGTTTATTATAATATTACTGAAAAAATATTAGGTGTTGTTTTCTACCTAGAAGAACATTAGTCACAGAACATAAATAAATGAATCAATTCATTTCTTTTTAATATATTAAATACTTGCTTTCTTGTGTTATACTTGCTCATGAATTTAAGATAGTCCTATTTTTTCTATGCTCTTGTTTTTATGTTTATATGACATCAGAAGCTAGCATTCTTTTATTTATATAACACTGCAATCTAAGTACGTTTGATTAATGACCTTATATTAAATAGAGATACCTATAGATAGAGAGAATGAGAATAAACATTCAGTTTAAAACAAATATGGAATAAAAATGTAATGCCTAGATAAAAGATATTTTATTCCTCAGAACTATGAAAATTAAGTTATTCTTGCTAAATAGGAACAAAAGCTAATTTATTTTTTGTAGAATAGTAAGGAATTTCATAAACATAAAACAATGTTGAGCTCTTTCAAAAGTAATTTTTATAGTTAAATAAAATGTTACAGAATATGTTGAAAATGGAGGTATTTGTGTTTTGGGGAAAGTCACACAGAAGTTATAAAACTAATTAATGTGTCACTATTTGATATCTGAATGAAACGAAGAAAAGCATGCTCAGAAAAGTTTCAAACACAGTTTGCTATCTATTGTTGCAATAACATCTATAATGGTTTGAAAATATGGATCTTTTTAAGAATACAGATGGTGCCAATAAAGAATGGAACGCTCTGCTATTCTTGGATGCACGTCGGAAGAAACAAACGCATATGCCTCCGAAATCAATTTTTCAAACTATTTCAGGGCTGGTGTAATGTTTACAATGTTAACCTATAAGATATAGTATCGATAGGTAAGTTGAAGGAGTATAGTTGCCAATCCATGCGTATATCTGTAGATACTGAATATATATATATATATATATATATATAT
>JAOUZG010035502.1:1787610-1804157 GCA_026289955.1 Argiope argentata | reverse complement strand
ATATATATATATATATATAAGTTAAAGTAACTTTAAGTTAAATTAAGTTAAAAGTAACTTTAGAAGTGGTTCAAAACGGGCAATGCATTAATTGGTTATTGAGCGATGGGGAGAATCTAGATGGAAATAATTCCAGAATTACCAACATTTTCCTGGAAAAATTCTCATTAAAATTTTTCTAACTTGAAACACAGTAAATATCCTTTAATTATATACATTTAGTAAGAAGAAAAATATGTCTTTATGCCATGACTATTTTTACTTTTGTGATATGTTTTTTATTTCAATTTCATCATACTGAATTTTATATATAATATGATTTTTTACATATTTTTTAATAATTTGTTTATAATGGGCCTCTTACTGAATCGCATCTATATTTCTATGAACATTAGTGTATTAGATGATTTAGGTAATCGCTTTTATACCTCCATTTTAATTATTTGAAACTATTTGGAATCATTTCTATAATTTCTTTAATGCAAAACTATTTGCGGATCATGTTTATTTCATTCCCTGAATAGTAATTGATGTATTTACTTTTTTTTATTTATCTCTAAATTTACATTTTGTTTCAATCATCATTATTGATTAATTATTCTTTTCCTTAGCATTCCTGGAGTTGCAAAATTTTACACATTCTTTCCATTTGTGTTTTATTTTTTTATCTCTTTATATACAATTTATTTTTATCTTTATTAACATTTCTCTTTCTTGTGGTTGTACATTAATTTTATATTTGGCCCTAGGAGCTTCTTTTTGCTTTTATATTAACCTTATGTACAGAGTGAATATCACCTTTTAATAGACAATTTAAAAATATTAATTTTTACTTTTATAAATATTACTTTTATATAAAAATTACTTTTAATGGCAGGGTATTGAATGACTGGGGGAAACACCAATCCCAATTGATTGTATTGATTAATATCAATGAATTCTCCAATTCATTGCCTATTGTTTTGAAATAAAATGGCCCGTTTTAAATGATTTTTCTCAAATAAATATTCATGATTTATTTCATGAAAAAAATATTTCAAATTACAAGATGAAGCAAAACTAAACTGTTATTCATTCGTTAGTCTCTGTTTCGAATTTTTCACAAAATATTAACTCGATTACTTTTAATGGCAGGATATTGAATGACTGGGGGAAACATCGATTCCAATTGATTAAATTGATTAATATCAATGAATTTTCCAATTCATTATTGTCTGTTTTGAAATAAAAATTGGCACATTTTAAATTATTTTTATCAAAAAAATGTTTCTGATTTATTCTATGAAAAAAGATTTAAAATTACAAGATACAGCAAAACTAAACTGTTTTTAATTCTTTAGTCTCTGTTTCGAATTTTTCACAAAATATCAATTCGATTACTTTTAATGGCAGGGTATTGAATGACTGGGGGTAACATCGATCCCAATCGATTGAATTGATTAATATCAATGAATTCAGCAATGCATTGTTAGGTGTTTTGAAATATAAAATGGCACGTTTCAATTTATTTCCCCCAAAAATGTTTCTGGTTTATTCTATGAAAAAAGATTTAAAATGATAAGATAAATCAAAACTAAACTGTTATTCATTCTTTAGTCTCTGTTTCGAATTTTTCACTCAAACAATACCTTATTAAATCTTTTTCTAGGAAGAATCCTTTATGGGATCTTGAGCCTAGAAAACGCAATGTGCCGCGTATCCCCCACCTGATCCAAGTTAAGACATTCGAGTCAAAATAGCGAGAAAAACGTTGGCTAAACCTCGGTGAACGTTTAGTGTCAAAGACGGGGGTCTATAATATTTCATGCCGCATTCTAACAAAGGAAAATTCTTCGCTTACAACCACCAGGAAACATGTTCCTTTGTTCAACGCTCTTGTTTTGTTCTTTCTACTTACGAAACATTTAGTAAACTCTTTATGTTCTTCTGCAGTTTCAGGTGAGTAAAATCCGGAAGAAAAAAAAAGAAAAAAAGTGGGAGGGACGTAATGGGGCTTTGTAACAGCAGGGTCGTGTTATGCTTGGTTTCTTGTTTTTAATTTTCTTACTTAGTGGCAACACTTTGGCAATTTAGCCGGGAATTCTTTCTCTCAGCGATATTTATATTGTTTAAGAAGAGGAAGCTTTATTTTTAAACTGCTCGACATTTTACTTAAAAAAGATCAATACTGTCGAGCCAATCTCTCTGGAAAAGTTGTTTGGGCAAGAACTTAAAATTGGTTGTGCGTCAGGCCCGTCAGCGATTTTTATATTACGAAAACATTCATAAAATTTAAGCTATGAAATAGATCCGCATACATAAATTATTTTTCATTAAAGAATGTCGGGAAGTTTCATTCCATAAAAGAAAAGCATACAGAGAATTATTATTTTTCCCCGTTTCAAACTTAAAAATATAAATTAAGTTATATTAATCTGGTAAAATAATGAATGGCTGTTTTTAGATGCTTTGAAGATACATTAGTAAATTTATCCCTTATTTTTATTTGTAAAATTTATTTAATAATAATAAATAAGAAATACAGCGAAATATGTTTTTAGCGTTATACTAAAATTCAGTTTTTAACCTGATAATTACTATATGCTTAAATATTATCTGCAAATTTCGTCATGATTAATGATTATATAAATTGCTTAAAATGCATACTATTTTAAGAAGAGGTTTTGGCTTTTAGAGGCATTAAATTCCTAAATAATAAGTCCTGCATTTTAATTTTTTTTTAAACGATAGAGTTATTTTATTTTATTTTTTAAGATTCTTGCATTACTTAACATTATCAACAATAGCTTTTTTATGATATTTTTTTTAATATTTCGAGTTGTTATTTATTAATTTTAACTGACAATTAAGCAACTCTAAGAATATTTATTTAAGTAGATTTATAACACTTTTTTATGCTTTGGTAACTGCAATTATACAAAAAAATTATTTTAACATCATTCAATATATTTCTATTTGCATATTATATTTACTATAACTAAAAGCAACTTTTTAATAAAATATATATAAATATAGAAAAATTAGCAAAGTCATTATTAAACTTTGATATTTTTTTCTTCTGATAAAAAATATTTTGAATGTTTTTTAACTCATTTTAATCGTAACAGTGCAAATATTTGTTGAAATTCTCAAAGATTGTTTAAACAAATTAAAAACATTTCATTGGAGAGCTAAAATTAATTATTTTATAATATTTTCAAGTTACTCTTGAATAAAATTAGTAAATATCCACATTTATTACTTTTAGTATATTATTTTGTCACCAGAAAATGAAATAAAGTCAAAGATGTAATTCAATATTAATAAATATCTTCCATCTTATATAGTTTAATTAAGAATTTTAATTACATAGTCAAAGGAGATTATGGTATAAATCTTATCATTGTTATTTACCATATCCTTGCTTTTTGAATTTTGTTTCTCAATGATTATACCATTTGCACTTTAAGAGCATAATGCATATGTATTTTTCCTGAAATGCATTTCATCTAATTTACTGCTATTGTTTATTATATAAAGGGCTTAATAGATTTCAAGATTAAGTCTTCATTTATGAGTGTTTTACTTTTAGGTTCTGTGTTTCTTTAAATGTAATCTAAATGGGGGAAAGTCTTCTTTGTTTTATAAATATTTGATTTGATTAAAATGTATCAATAAGTTAAGTAGATACGTAATTTTGAGTCAGAATTTCAAGAGCAATTATCAAATAGTTTTCAAAATTATAAATGATATGAATATAAAACTGAATTTTCAGTCTTTTATTAGAGGCTCAAGCTATCCTGAAAATTTTGACGGAATCGGAAGTAATTTAATGCATATTTTCATCAGAACCTAAAAGAATTATCAGAACAAATAAAAAATTCTTAATTTCCTTTCAAAAGAGTGAAATAATCTTAGAATGAACCATATCATTAAAATATATTATCATACAAAACTGTATTAAAATAATCTATATCTAAAAAATAATTAAAAAATAATTTTTTTTTGTCAAAATTCGCATCTGCTAGATTTATTTAAATATATATATTTGATCTTCTATCTAAGTTTTTAAAGATCTCTTTTCAATTTTTGAGTAATACTTATTTGTCTGAAATCAGAAATAAAAGCAAAACTTCAACTGAAAAACAAATTGTAAATAGAACTTTTGTGAAAATTTCTATTAACTAAAAAAATATGAGCCTAATTGGTAATATAAATTATATTCTAATTGGTAATTTGATTTGGTTATCTAAAAACTACAAATTTGCATTTAAAATACCAAAAGGAAGATATTGAAGACTTTTTTTATGTTAAAAGTATTCATTCAAGGAAATTGCTATAATATTAAATAGTGCCCTTCGTAACTTAATATTCTTTTATCTATTATTGACTCTGTAGAACCTGATAGAATCAGAAAAATTATTCATACACTTGGAATTCAATGCACATAATTTGCTTGTAATAAAGAACATGATATATCAAGACAAACATCAGGAAAACAGAAAATTTACTCTGCAAACCTTCCAATTTCAGAAAATATTTCTAATGGGCTTTAGAGCATTGCCAACAAGCAATGTTAAATATAGAAACATTGATGAACTGTAAAAGAATCGAAGGCATAAAAATGGAATTGTCAAGTAGAATTCAAGTAGAAACAATGACAGACGTAGTTTATAGACATTATGATTCCTTTTGTCTACTTTTACACTGGGACAATCTGCGGCCATTCTTCATTCTACGGCAATCCATTTCTTCAATAGGTAGAAATATTCTTCTTTGCCTATAAATATTCTCACTTCTGAATATTCCCTTTTCTATAAAATTTCCCATAAATATTCTTTTTATTATCTTGATCTGAATTTTTTCTTCTCTTTTAAATAATACTCCCAGGGGCACATCGAAAGGAAGAGGATGTCCTTCCGGTATGGTGGTTGGATCTCGACACTCTGAAAGCTAATAATAGGTGAGGGTATGCTTCTGCTATAGATGAGGGGACGTACTTCTTACTGGAAGGGTTGTACCCTGACCGGTAATGATCATTAGAACTCAACCACAGTTCCTACCAGTGTTGCCGTTGCTTTTGTCTTGTCATTGAGTCTTGTTTAATCCGTGTGCCTTCGTGGTCGGTCGAATAGTCTGGTATTACTCCCCTTTTAAATAGCGTTATCTGTAGACCAGTTTGTTTACAGAATTCTTATATTTTATTTATTATCTATTGCTTCATTATCATGGAATTATTTTGTTTTTAAATTTTAGCATTCATGTATTTATTTATTTTTTTTATTTAGGAAGCCTTATATGGTACCTCGTGTGACAAACCTCTCCAATATTTTGCTAACTTCACTTAAAGCTCATTTAGATTTGAGAAGGAAATGATTTTGGACAAATAAAATAACAATGTTAAATTTAATCGTTATCATAAATTGTTTAATCGATAAAAGAAAAATCCATCAACATCATATTATTATATTATTTATGTTAATTAAATATAATCCTTAAAAAGCTAGAATTTTTTTTAAAAAAATTATTAGTTTATCTTATTTTGAAAATATATTTAAGTTGCAATTGGCGCATTATTCAAAATTTTTAATGAAGAGATTCGATTCCAATATGGAACAAATAAACTAAAATTTGTAGAGTAACCATCAAAAATGTAAAACAAAGGATGACATTGTAGTATACATAATGTAATCAATTTCTATTTCATTGGCAACAATAATATTATTGTGAAATATTCTTACAAATAACATAAAGGGTTAATTAAATATAAATAATCACCACACACACACACACACACACACACACACACACACACACACACACACACACACACACACACACACACACACACACACACACGCGCGCACACACACACACACACACACACACACACTGACGCGCACACACACACACTGGTGAATTCCAAAATGGTGTAAGAACCAATTTTATGAATGCTTTAATTTATGAAATTACTACTAAAGAGCTCCGAAATCTTGCTTTTTAAAATGATTTAATTATTTAATTATGACTTAGAAAAAAGTACATCTAACGTGTGAGTCTTAACTTACAATGTATTGGATTTTGTATATCTCTCTATCTACAATGGAACTTGTAGAGTGTGAACATACACACACTTCATTTTTATTTAGTAATAAAATTGAGAATTAAAATTGCATATCTTCTTAGATAATATTTTACAATAATAGCCAGATCCTTACTAGATAAAATTATAATCAGATTTATTACATTCATAAAATCAAAAAAAAAAAAAAATCTAATTTCAATCATATTTTTCAATCAAATTTTTTTCAATCGATATCACTCAATATTTTTTTTTACTTTTATATATCATTCCTATTTCCACATTCCTGGTTGATTCTTTAAACCAAAATACATGATAAATATTTATTTTCTATTTTAAATAAAAACTAAAATGCTTATTTAATAAAAAAGATCATATAAAAATTAAATTGTAGGACTTTTCTTAATATATATTGTTGAAGTTTTAAAGCATTGGAAATTAAATATGGTTTACAAAATTTATCGATAATACATTTTAATTATTTAAGAAAAATAAGGATTTATCTTACTGAATGCAAAAAAGGAGAAATTTACCTTATGTCTTCTTTTCTTCATTTTATTCCATTAGCGATTAAAGAAACAATTCTAAGCTTATTTTTCAGAGGAGCTGTTAAAAATGAGAGAAAAGTACAAAAGAAAGAAATAAACCCAAATAGATGAAGCTAAATTTGGAGAAAAGTAGAACTCGCCTGTCTTGTATTTTGACATTTCTTTCTAAAAACATTTTCAGAAAAAGGTTCCTTTGTAAGAAATTGGATAAAAGTCTTTTTTTCTCCCTAAACTTGTGTGTATGAGAGCGTATGTTGATAAACCATTTTTCCCTTACAGATGTCCTTGTCACATTTGGTTTGCCAAGTAATGGAAAATGTAATGCCATTATCAGAGAGCTAAAAATTTTAACTGACAATCTATTTTATTGTATCATGTGTTGTTGTTCTTACCATTAGAAATAGAATTTCTGTCAAATATTTTCGGAATAATAGTGACCTAAATCAAAAGAGAGAAAAGTAATAAAAAAAGGTAATTTAAAATAACTGAAATTCAAAAATAAGTTTTCTGATTTGAATGTTGTTTTCTTATATTTAATTACGTATTTCAATAAATCTAACTTCACAAAGTTAGAAATTCAAATCTGTCATTTCTTAAATAAAATAGCCATTCTTAAAAAGAATTCATCTACATTTATGAATTACAAATATGAAATGTTCTTTATATTGATTATTAGAAAAAATAGAATTTATTAAATTGTAAAGTCATGTAATTGTATTTAAATATCCCTAATTGTTACGTTTTCTAGTCCGCTAAAAACATTCCAAAAATTCTTTAACTAAAAAATTTAAATTTAAAGAATAAAAACTATTTATGCAGGTTTTCAATAGCTTCTAAATCAACAATTAAGATATCATAGATGTATATAGAAATAAAATTACTTACTAATTAGCAAGGTAGCTACCAAGCTAAAATACTGAAACCAAATATTGCGAAAATTTAATAAAAACGAATAAAGAATAGCAAAAGAATTGTAACTAAATACTGACGCCCAAATCCAAAATATTGTCATTCATTATCGCTAATTATTAAATTATCACCAGTGTTAAGAAATTCAATTAACTGAGTAAATAATAGCCAGATATTGGAGCCTTGCCGAATTAGAGGTTGTATTGTGTGGATAGAAAAAAAAACTAATTAGTATATACAGAATAACATCAGAGTTTCTAAAACAGATAAGGAATGTTAGACTACGTCATTATTTATGCCATTTGATAGTCCTTCACTACTAAATGTTAATATTTTTTAATAACAGGATTTTAGAAAAATTTTGTAAAGCAATTCAGATATTTAAAATGTATAAATTTATCATTTTTAATAATTTATTTGTATATTTTAGCTTTGATAATATAACTTATGTAGTGACATAACTAGAAATATATTTCAGATCATGTTTTTTTTTACTCCTAATGCATATTATATAGTTTTTCATGTGAGTTAGATGTCAGACTTCTGCCCTCGGGTGCTGAGGGGTCTATACAATCAGAAGATACTGTATCCCCATTTCCGAAGTAACGCGGACATCACAATTATTATACAGTTTTAAAAAGAGTATTCCATCTTTGAACTCAGAGATTTTAAGGAAAATAAGAGATTAAATATTGGATGATAAAATCAAAACAGTTTCAAATTTAGTAATTGCAAAATAATTTTTAATTAACAAAATTTTTAAGAAAATAAGAAAAATCATAATGCATTAGAATTAGCATTATTAAAATGACAGGTTTTAAAGGAGCTAAAATTACTGTGAACAACAATGAGTTCCTGTAATTTTGGGGGGGGAGGGACGCCAAAAGAAGTCTTGCATTTCAATTAGTTAAGCATTTATATAAATTTTCTAAATCTGCACTCAGCATGCGAATTTTTTCAACCTCAAAGTGTTTTTCTGCCAAATTTCAGAGCTATTTACCAAAGGTTTTACGTTTTAGATTACAAATACATACATACCTATGTATAATCACTTCTATTATTATTATTTCAATATGATTAAGCAAGAAAAATTATTCGATTTCCTTTGATCAATTTTTTTTTGAATAAAAAGCAAAATTGTACTAGCACCCAAACTTTAAAAAAATAAAAATATATACAATATATATATTACCATTAATATTTATTTAAATCTAAGTAGCAACAGTATAATCAATTCTTTTTCAAAAACATTTCAAAAATAAAAATTGAAGCATTTTTATGATGTTTAAATAAAAATTGAGTGAGAAGTTAATTGATTAATCAGGTGATCCTATGATCCTATTTATATATTTATAAATATATATATATATATATATATATATACCTTCGTTTGTGGTTGCGAATCAAGAATTCAGGTCTTTTATTAAGCACGTGTTTGGATTAATTAAATAAAAAGTGACAATTAGATCAGGAAAGAAGACACATTTGAAAACATAGTTAGCGTGATGTAAAGCAATAAGGGTAGAGGTTTAGTTAAGATTTAAATTAGATTAGATTAAGATGTATGACTTCCCGTAAACTCACACTTATGGGAAATGTATGTCAGAATTATTATATAGGTAGCGTACTCAAGTTTAAGTTGTGTGTTCCATTTCTCTAATCGTCGAGAAAGGGAAAACATAACTTTTTCTTTCCATTTTCAATAAAGAATTTATATCTTGAATAGTGTAATTCTGCATACAGAGCAAAATTACACTTTTCAAGATATAAAACCTTTATTGAAAATGAAAAAAAAAGTTACGTTTTCCGTTTGGCTATTGCAGTGTAATCTTCTTATAGTTCTGCTATAAATAAATGATTTCATATTCTGTGAAATTTTAGTTTTTTAATTATCATTTTACATCCATTTATGTTTGTAGAAACTTAACTAGTAAGTAACTAACTAGTTTTATAATAAACATTTAATCAAATGCAAAAGTATTTAAATCCTTTCGTATAATGCCTTTAATAATAAAAGAAAAAAATAGTAATTTTTAAAAATACAATGTTACCTTTTACATTCATTTTTTAAAAAAGGCCCACCTCAGTTTAGAGGAAACATTTTCTTAATGGTAATTCATCAAATGTAATTTTTTTTGCTTAACTAATTTGTTATTTGTTGTTAATTATGGCAATTGCCATGGACAAGCCCCGCTGATACATCAGCAGAGTTTAACCCAGAAATATACGTCTCTTATATTACAAGTAGCGCCATCTAGGACCAAGAGTACGAGCTTAGCTAATTTAATTATCTTAAGCACATCTTAGCTTGAGGCTTCTTTGGCATTATTTCATATTTAAAAAAAATTACAAAATGTGGTTTTTCATTTTTTTTATTTCTTTTGAAAAGGAATAAAAACTGATGTATTAAAACTTATGCTTCCAAATATTTTATGAAGAAGTAATTAAACAATATATTGATCATTTTAATTTATCCATTCGCGGTTTATTATATGTTGTTAACTTAATTTTACTTACATTTAATTCACCTCATATAGGATTTATAGCCTTTACATAATCCTTCCTTAAATATGCTTATTAATGAAGCAGTTTCTTTTTATAATCAGTAAAACAACACTTACATTGAATTACTTAGAATTCTTGAAGAAGTTTAATTTATATAAACGATTATAAAAGTAATGAAAATATTATTTTATTCAGCTTATTTTAAATTAATGGATTTCAGAATAATTTGAACATGACATTTTGGAAGCTATTCAACAATAATTTTTAGAATAATTTCATAATGGTACTTAGGTATTATGCAGTCCAACGTTATATCCAAATTAATGCCACCACCAATGAGTTGCTAAACTGCCATATTATAGCTATTCGACAATTGTGTAATCCATTGAACTTAAAGATCAAACTTAAATCCGTCGCCAATGAGTTATTAAACCATTGGCGATTGTTGGCGAAGACGTTATAATATGTAAGTACCTTAGTAAAATATGAAAAATATTGAAAATCACAGATATTTATTTTTAAAATCTTAGTAACAGTTTATGATTCACATTATCGTTTATTAATATAAAAAAATTCTTAATAAGAAACCCCCACAAGTCAAAATAATTGTTTTTATTTTCTGGAAGGCAAATGTGTAATTTAAGAGATTAGATATATTTGTTCTAATTAGTAATAAGATATAGCTCGTTTTTGAAAACAGTATTTTATTCACAATTGCTTACATACATTAATTTTTATTCTGCAAATATATTAAATTTTATTCCTTAAAGATAAGATAATGCGATTCTTCGACTTTGGGATTCAATGCCCGAAAACCATTTGCTTTATTTTACAATTTAATGCTTTACAACAGATAATGAAAGTAAGATAAACTTAATGATTTCCACTTGTTATAGACTTTCAGATCCTTGAATTGTTGAGAGCTCTCCTTAAACTTGTTCGAAATTTTTAACAAATGAAAACAACAATGGGAAGAAATAATTGTTACAAATCTAGCTCTTAAAGTTGTTTTCTAATTCCTGCAACCGTTTTCGAGTTGAAGTAATTTGCCAAAGTCATTAAAAGGGCTTTGAAGCTTTTGGAACCGATTAATTGTGTTGTCTAATTTTCTGTTTATTTGCTCGAATATTACGTAGCTGATAATAAAAAAAACGACTCAACTTCCCATACCACGATGGTTTAAAAAGATTTCTTCGTCTACTTTAGTATAAGCTTTTCACCCGACCTTTCACGAATTTAATCTCTTAAGCCAAGCTTACTTCAAAAGCTCACAACTCCATTTGGGAGAAAACTTTTTTTCTGCTCTCGAAACGGATTCAGACTAAAAGTTTCTTCTTCTAAAAAGCTCAAAGTGTCTATCTAGTGCAAACTCTAATCGTGACGATATATAGTTAAAGTGGTTGAGCGGAACAAAACAAAACTGGAGCTGCGAATGTGTTTGGCTGTTTAAGTGGTTTCTTCACTAAATTAAATTTCCGTTTCGCATTCCCATATTTTAAAAAGAAATTCGTTCTCATACTCCTTTTAATACCAATTGATTTCTTTTGAGAACTAAAACTAAGGTGAGATTATTAATATCAGGATATTTTTTAGGTGTAGCAATGTAAGAACCGTTTTCAAAACCGTTGACCTATAATTAACATGAAACTCCTTCATTTCTGAATTATCAATAAGTTTCTGAATAAATAAGTTCCTGAATTTCTTTTTATTTTTTACAATATTTTAAAATTACTGCATTCCAAGAATTGTTTAAAATTAGTTATTTGTTGATTATTCATATATAATTTTATTTTGAATACTATTATATTATAATCCATTCTTCTGTAAACAATATTAAAAAAAATTATGTTCCTTTTCCGTTAACCTAGAACCAATGAAAAATCTCCAAAGGAACGGTATTTCTACCGTATTTTGGCCTTTTTTTTTCTTTAAAATCACTGTAGGAAATTTGGCAGAATTCCGCATTATTTGACGTTTTTCATTAACACCCGGCTAACGAGAAAGTATATTTTTTCTTTCATTTTTTAGATTAATTGATGATTATTATGATTATGGTTTTTTATCATGTCAGAACATGATGTTGCCCTGGAGATGAGGTTTTCGGCGTCAACGAAAATGAGTAGGTGAAAAAAAATTATCTGCACGAGCATCGCAAAAATTCGGCTTTTATTAACGTAAAGTCATGGCGTTTACAAAAGGTCTAAAATTTTAAAAAAATAAATTAAGGACTACAGCAAATAAAAACTAGAAAAATGTGATTTTGAGCACTTGATTATATAAAAGGAAATAAATGGGAAATGCGATATTTTTTTAAACAATAAATGCGACAAGGGATTTTTAATCGTTTGCAATACTAGAGTTACTAATTCAATGAAACAATTAAAATGAATAAAAATACTTAACTTGTAAGAGAACGTGGAGATTAGCCATTCAGAAATCATGTTCTGACATGATACATCGAAATATGGATAGTATATTTCATTTTTATCTTTAAAAAATTTAAAAAAAAAACTCCGTACAGTTAGCTATAATGCTGCTTAATGAATAATTATTTTTCTGTTTTTCTTTTTAAAACCCATTGCTTAGCTTAAGTAAAATATATCTGATTTTTTTTAAATTTTTATTTGATTTTTCAATAACTTTTTTTCAAAAATAATCTGTAATTTGGTACAATCCAATAAAAAGTGGAATTTTCCACTTTTTATTGGAATCCTTGCTTGATGGTGACCCTTGAGAAAGTCATTAGGCCGGATTTCTCATTTTTTCACTTACATATCTGTTTTTTATTCTTCTTATATATATATATATATATGTGTGTGTGTGTGTGTGTGTGTGTGTATGCGTGTGTGTGTGTGTGTGTGTGTATGTGTGTGTGTGTGATCGTAATCAGAATTTTTATGTGATTGCTATTAAATAATCAAAAAATGTAATCTGTTTTAATATTTATCATTTTTTTCTCTCAATTATTAATTAAAAATACAATATTAACATTTTTCATCTAAAATTTAAATAAACAAAACAAGTAAATTTTCGATTAAGGAAAAATAAATAAAATTAATTGGAAAGACGTGATTTTCTGATAAATATGTATAATTTTGCTAATTAAACTTATATTCCGTAAATTTGATACGCATATCTTTTATTTTTAAATTTTAATGATGTTTAACCTAAAAATGCTTAACATATCCTATATAAAGTCAATACTTAAATTTGAACAAATTATTTATAATATCCTGAAATCTTAAAATTTAAAACTTTTATAATTATTTCAAAGGTAATATGAGTACATGTATTACTGGTAGCACGGAAAATAAATTCTTGTGCTATTTTCTGAAAGATCCAGTAAAGACAAGTACGCATGATTAATAATTTTATAATGGGCATTATCTATTTTTAAGTTTATAACGAACATAGCTTCTATAATGTACATGAGACTAATTTAACATTTTTAAAAAAAAACTTTCCTAATTAAGGAAAACAATCTAAATGATAATCCATACGTTTCCATTATATTTTCAATATTAATATGCTAAAAAACTGTAAAATCATGAAAAAATGTTCGCATGCTATAAAAGTAAATTATACAGAGTGCATTTCTTACTATCCTTATACAGCATATGAATAATTTGAATGAAGATTTACTGACAATTATAGTTATGATCGGTTAATTAAAAATTATGCCTTTTTGTTGGAAAAATTTTACTATACCTACTGAACAAAAGTCTTACGAACATTTTATATCATTCACTTTATTTTCCTATAAGTTGCATTTCATAAAACTAAGTAGTAATTGCAATAATTTTTTAAAAAAAATAATGACTAAAGTAAAAATTAAATTTCACTGAATTTTTATTAATTGAATTACTGAACTTTCACTGAATTTTTATAATTTTTGAATAGTCTTTAATTTTTTTAATCACTTATAAATTATAATTTTCCAAAGGCTATTTCGGATTCACATTTTATATTTTTCTGGGGGGGAGGAAAGGGAGGATAAGTTGAAAATCAAAGCTGCAGTCTAAAATAAATTATTCATATTATGATATTCAATGTGCATTTAATTAGGATTATTATAGTGTATGTTTCTTTTAAATAGAGTATTTATTTGACTTGTTGTTATTCCACTGAGTATAAATATTAATACATTTTTTTACGATTTACAAATTAATGGAGAGAGTAAAAGTCTTAAGAGAAATAATGATATTGTTTAATTGCGTCAGACTTCTACTACTTTTAATACTATTCGCTAATCACGCAAAATAAGAACACGTATAGAGAAAATATCTTGAATAATTTCACATTAAATATTTAATAATTTTTAATAGTTAGTAATAGCTTTATAATATTTATTAAATAGTTAATTTTTTATTAATGCAAGTAATGTTGTCCTATATCTCTTATTAAATAGTTAAATTATTTTATTAATGCAAGACATATTTATTCCCCTAGGAACTTCCATTACTTCAATTATTAATATATATAAATAAAATTATTCAGTTATATGTAGTTGGCCATGTAATAAATGGAAATATTTATTACCGTTCATTAATTAATGGAAATCCCCTTTCAATAGAAATTTATCAGTTAGATTTCAAAATATCTTGATGCAGACATTGAAAGACAAAAACATTATTCCTTATCAACTTATTAGAATTACATAAAAATTATAACATATCTTATAACAAACGTCTTTGAAGGAAAAGGGGAGTTACTAGTTATATCTTAGCTAATATAGTTGAATTTTACTTGTAATTGTAGAAAGTTGAAATGCAAATCATTCAATACTTGTATCTTTTCTAACATCTTGATAAAATTGTACATAATATTGCTAATGTCAGACATGTAATAATATGTATCTTAATTAAGTTCATATTATCCTTTGTGCGTTTTTGATTTCATATTAAATTAAAATTACAAAACTGAAAGAATATGCTTCCTAATAGATTCTAATTATTTTTATGATAGTTTATTTAAGTTTATATATTTTAGTAATTGAGATCCCAAGGAAATTGTATTCTCAAAAAAGTTCTCCCAGCTTTAATGTTTTATTTATTTAATAAAATTATAGAAAACTTTACAAAAAGAATTGATATAGCTGCGAATTTCAGATTTAAATCTTAACCAACAAGTGAAATGACATAAATTCTCAAATTTTAATACAAATGATAATTATCTCATAATGGAGTCTGGTAGGTATGCATTGTTAGTGGTGAAATAATAATAGAAATACATTCTGAATTTGCTATATTTTAAAATCTAATTTTACATCAATTTTCAACTACTGCTAAAATTATATGCACAATATTTGTCCTGATTCTATTAAAAAATGTGCTTTTATTAAATTAAGGCAACCATTTAGATGTAAAATAATAAACATTATTATTTCATGGATTCCTATTTCTTAGAATTTTGAATTCTTTCATGAATTTTTAAAAAAATGCAATATTAAAAGTAGCAGCAAAGCATGACAATTTGTATCATATAAATGTTACTAAAAAACATTAAATAAAATATTTGCTTAAAATTCCTTAACCTCTTACTTTAAGCATAAGTTCCTTTACAAGATTACTCTGTATTTCAGTTTTCTAAAATTATAACTCAAAACTTCAATGCTTAATTGGGTGATGATAAACCTTAGATCATGAATGACTGAAAAGCTAATTAAATGTTTATTTTTATCTCATATATGGTCATATTATTTTGTTCAACATTTACAAATTTGCATTAAATGAGCAACAATGGTAAGAAAATATGAGAAAATTGCTTGTAACAGATTTTTTTATCAACATTGTTTTAATAGTTAAAAAAAAAATCAAACACTTTTCAGAAACAATTAAGAAAATTGATTGTCTTTCCCTTTTATTATTCATTTTCTTCAGAAAATATTTTAATAAGTTTTTCATAATCCATTGTTGAAAATTTTCTGTTATGAATAATATACATAAGTGCATGTAGCTATTTTAGAAAATCTTAACGTCACAGTCTATTTTAGGTATTCTGATAACTTTAGGTACCCTGCTAAGTTTTTAATTTTTTTCTTATATGGAGGCCATTATTAGAAACTATTATTTTGATATTCTATTTCGAGAATTTTTTTTATTTATTATTTTTTCACGTGAAGCAGACGTGTTATCTTTAAAAGAATTTGTCTCAAAATATCTCAAGAGTTATTGAGTTTAAGTTTGGATATAAATAGAAAGTGTATTTTGTCAACTTGACTCTTGAAAACTGAATTCGTGAACTTTCTAGTCTCTAGTCTAATGAAATTTAAATTTCAAGATTCTATTAACTAAAATAGAACTTGTTTATATGCCGTGTAAAATTTTGCTATAGAGCTTTCTATTTATAATAACGTATTCCATTTCAGCCAGATATATAAAAAAATAGTTTGAAATGTTTCTGTATTGGAAAAATGTAAATTATTTCCAAAAATAATTGCATTGAAATTAACTATTACTCGCCAAATATGAAGATTCTATCCATTAATTGAAAAAAAGGAATATGTATATATATTTAAATTTAGT
>JAOUZG010035502.1:1743536-1772291 GCA_026289955.1 Argiope argentata | reverse complement strand
TATATATATATATATATATATATATATATATATATATATATATATACACTTTGTAAAATTGCACAATTTTTCTGCTAGATGAGCATATAGTTTATTGTTCACTTTCTAATATTTACAAATGCTTTCTATTTGATTAATAACTTATAGATCAAGGGAAATAAAGAAATATATATGTGTAATATTTTGAAAATTTTAGTAGCAAAGAACAACAAAATATTAAAAGGTTTCAAAATACAAGTTTCAATAGCTAATGAACAGTAAATATTTAAAATCTAAAAAAAATATTAGATAGTTCATATTTTCAATTTAAATAATCTTGTTTTATCAGTACATTCTTAAATAAATTATTTCATTCCCTTGCGATTTCAGATCCGATACCTTTGTTTGAATATGATGACTCTGACTAGCACTCAGAAGGATTTCTAAATGTTTTTTATTTATTTATTTCTTGTAAAGATATTGAAATAATGCCCAGTGATAAATGATATATAAACTTAGTGATTGTTATTTCGTGTTAAGCGAGGCATTTAGAAACACTCTGTTAGTAAATCGTTAATAAATGGATTGTGAATGACAAGCCAAGAATGCAATTATTCATCAGTACTTTTTGAAAGACAAGAAGAAATATTGGAAATTTTATATCACGGAACTTCATCTTTTTTCCTTGGCATTTTTTCAAAGTGTTAAGTGAACTTAAGAATGGATTTATGGATGAATTAAGCTGAAGGAATGATTAATTCCTTTTACTGCTTGCCAAGCATACATTTTTTGTAAGGGGATATTTGTACGAAAAATTATCTAAGTATGGAGTTATTGTTAACTGATATATAAATAATTGATGGATAAACAATGTTACTCTTTCTTTTTGCATTCGATAAAGATCTTAGATAAAACAATTAACTTGGAAATTTTTATTAATTACTTTATAATAATATGATATTTTATATTTTATTATTTATTTAAAAATAATGCCTTTGAGAATAAATAATTTTTTATTGATTTAATATGCAGAAATATACTCATTCATTAAGTCAATAACTTCTCGATTTTGTAATATTTTCTCTTTTAAATTATATTAATTTTAAGGTATATACAAAAAGGCGAAATAGGGTTAAAGTTCATATTTTAAATACACAAATTTAAAATGTAATGCTGATAAAGAGTATAAAATAAAGATGAAATTTTGCAATAACATTGACATTACTAATATCAAATACTTTTAACATCATTTCAATGATTATATTTAGCTGTCAGATACGTATGTTTGTATGATTAGAAAAAATTATTGTTTCATCATTTAAATAAGAAAATGAAATACACTGAAATTATATAACAATTCAGCCCAACTATTTGAATATGCAAAGTTTTTAAAAATTAGTACAAAGGGAAAAACACTTTTTTTAAACAACAAAATATATAATATTATTAGCTTTTATAGTTATTAATTCAGCACATTTGATATATAAATTGACATACCCAATTAAAATATTTAAATAAACATGGATATGTTTTCTTATTAAATGGCCTTAAAGTATTTATTACTACTTAAGATTCAGTGCTGAATAATTTTAAATGTTTTTATTTCATTAAAACTATAATTTATATAGTTTTTAAAAATAAGAGTATCTCAAATAACAAAATAAATTTTATAATATATTAATTAATTTTTATTAGTAAGTATTGTTGATATTTGTTTTTAAAAATTACTTCTAAATTTGCTATTATTAACAAATTAATGATGACGGCAAAACAAAGTTTCACTAAATGAAATTTATACAAATTTAACAACATTATTATTTTATTTCTTTTCTAATTAACTATTTTCAAAATTGTAATCATTATTTATTAATTAAGCTAATGCAAAATTCTAATTTCACTTTATAGAATTTACACAAACCACACTATTATTATAATTTTATTCCTTTTTTAATTAAATATTCATTTATTGAACTGTATGTACTGTTGTTTTTAATTATTTCAAGTAAACTGAAATAAATAATTTTATTATAAGTTTTAGATTGCAATAAATAATCTCTTGTAGTGCAAATGGAATTCCGTTAATTAAAATTTACAGCATCAAAGGGATTATCTTTGACATCAGTATTTTGAAATAATATATTGATTAAAATATATGATGGAAGGAAATTTATGTAAATAAAATATTTCGTAAAAATTAAATATTTCACATTTGTGACATTTTTATTAGATTTTATAAAATACTCTAAGCATGTATATTCTATGTTTAAAATTATTTGGTAAGGTTTCTAGTAATGAATTAGGAATATAAGATCTTGGTATATTCTATTAGCCATTTTGTTTCCATTGAAACTAGATTATTAAATTTGATTAACTATGATCTTTTAAAGAATTTTATTTTTTAGTTAACTTTTATTTATAAAAATTATTTATGATTGAATCAAATGATACAACTAACAGAATAGAGTCAAATGAGAGAATATAGAGTATTATAAGCAAAATAATTAGAGATTGTATAGAGTAGTAAAATTAAAGAGCAATTTAATAGAGCATTGCCTAGATATCCACGCATTCCTTACATTTCCTAGATATTCATGATAAACTTAATGATCATTATTACTAATACGAAAACGGTTATAGAATCTTAAAGACCAAATCAGCCATGAAGCGATTTTTTCCTTTCTATTTCTGGCATTTCTCATTCTTTATGAAGAATATATTTCAATTTTTTTGAATTAAAAGCTTAGTAAATTCAATAAGGAATAATTACCTTTTTTAAAAATCCATTTCAAATATTATCAACTGATGGAATGTAAAATATATTTTAATGCCTGAAAATTCCAAATAGAACATCACAATTTTTTTTCTCACCATTTCTCCCATATCCCTTTTTTGAACTCTTGATAGTCCCTATTAGTAATATTTTTGAAATTAAATTCTTAGAAGTAAATGCTTAGCAGATTTAAGAAGGAATAATTTCCTTTTATTAATCAATTTCTAATATCACTTCCTGGGCGTGTATAATATACATTTTAAAGTTGAAAATCTCAAATAGTGCACAACGAAACAATTTCTTCATCACAGTTTCTCCTATTTGTCCTTCATTCCTTGGTGATGTTCTGGTATTTTTCCGATAGCCTGGCGTAAGAGAAAAATCACCAAATAATGTAGAATTTCTCCAATTTTCTTACAGCGATTTTAGAGGAAAAAAATCCGCCAAATAATAGAGAATTCCTCCAAATTCCTTTGCTGATTTTTCGCTTTTCTCTAGTTAACGGAAAAGCACTGGTTGTCTGACTAACTAATACATTGAAACTAAATTCATGAAAGAAAAAGTTAAATAAATTTTAGAGAATATATTAAAATTTCACAATCCTTTCCAAATATTAGTAATTGGTACGATGTTGTATGCTTTTAAATATAAATAAAAATGCACAATAATGTACAGAATTTTTATAAATTCTTCATAATATGATGAGGCATTCAGAATATTGAGCTGCATGTTAGAGATATTGTACTTTACCTTTGCGGGAAACAAAATGCGTAAAATTTAATAAATTATTTTTAAAAAATGACCAGTGCTTTATAATAAGACATTCATAGGGCTATTTGACACCAAATTGATCCAAGTAATTATTTTTGTATACAAGAGTGACGTTTTCAAAGTTTTCTGCAATTTTGATAATTAAGGAAAAATAAATGAATTGTAGATTAGCAAATACTTATAACATTGAATATATGTGTTAATAAAAATTACTCACTTCTAAACATCTCTCGTTGTCATATTTTGATCTATATGATAAAATATAAGTAATTTCATTAACACTAGCTTTTTCTTTAATTAATTTTGAAATCACAAAAAACGTCCTACAAAACTGTATTCTTTCTTTCTTTTTTTATGTTTTTCGCACAACACCATCACGGATTTTAACGATGTATTGACTGTAAAATATTTTATTCATCTTGTTTCAGCAACATTTTGCACAAGAGAATTTCATTTTCAAATGTCAGAGTGCAAAGTGCTAAAAGAATGATGCATATTAATCCCTTGACAAAAACAGTAAAGTTGATTTAAAGAGAATCGTTCGAGTTTGTTTTTCTTCGACTTATTCCTATGCATGACTCACGCCATTTTAATACAAATCACAAACGGCAAATGTCTGTATGTCACTTTTGTTATTAGACCTGTCACCCAGCATTAAAAGCCCCTTTTTTGGAAATATAAAAGAAACGTTGGGGTGGGAGGAAGAAAGAACTGAAATTCTAACAATGCCTGAGTGACAAATAACTTCTTATACAAAAGAGTTCCTGAAGACAGGATCCTTTTTTTATGTATTTATTCCTCGGAACATTCATTTATTTATCATGTTTTGTTTATTTCGTTATTTTAAAAGGAAAAAGGGGTAAGAGGGAAGGGCCTTTAAAAAAAAAAGAAGAGAGAAAGAGGACAGCGAAACGGTGATAAGAGGACAGCATGTCCTCAGGACATGCTTTAACAAACACGGTAACGTCTGGTTTTGGTTGAAAAGGCAGAAAAGATTCTTTGAACTTGGAAGATTTTTTGCTGCCATTTTTTTACTGAAAACCAAACAAAGATGAGATGAAGTAACATTTCCGTGGAGGCCTTTTTATTATTTATTACTGCTTATATTTTTCATGTTTTGAGTGTGGCGATGTGTTGTAGGCTTTTTCTTTTTCTTTTACCCTTTTATTTTTTTCTTTTTACCACTATTTTCAATCCGAAAAAGGTACTACGCGACAAAAGTGCAGTTTGCCGTTAAAGGGTGAAAATGGAACTTTCTTTTAAAAAGTCAGCCTTTTCTTTCCACTTCTTCTTTCAGAGTTCTTCACTTCGTCGAAAGTGTATGTTGCATTTTTTTCTTTATTATTTCCTTTTCCATACATGTTTTTAAAAGATTTTGTTCTTCTTTTTCCTCATTTTCTCTTATTCATTTTTTATTCTTTATTTTATCTTACAGAACTTTCCTCTCACGTCTCTGGTGCTATTTTTCCAAGCTAAAGAATTAAACAGATTGTGAACTTTTTCTTCTTTTATCCTTTCTTCCATTTCAGGTGATAATAGGAAGGTTTGATCAAAAATTGATCGAGAACTGAAGGTAGAAAATGCTCTTTTTTTTTCTAAACGCTTTATTTTTTGAGCGATAAATTACTCATTCGTGGTCTAACCACTTACCCACGATATCGAATTCTTAACGATGAAATACGTTTCTTCTGGCAGTTTAGCTTTAAATCACAATTTATGCAGTACATTTACTTCCAGTCTGCGTTTTGAATTTAGTAAAAGTTTTAGTTTGAATTTAGTTTGCTTAGTGTTAGGATTATTATTTAAAAATTCACTTTATTACTGTATTAATCAATTGACAAATTAATCCTTTTTATTTCAATAAAAAAAATTAAGAATTATAATATTTTTTTAAAACAGAATTAACTATTACAAATTTAAATTTCAGTTTGAATACCGTAAAAACTCTTTATGCTCAGACGTGATGAATATGGTAAAATATTGTTTTTTACTGTATATTTATCCACATAAAATCCTAGAGTAGCAGGATTTGTCAGTCTTTGAAGGTGAAAATTTTAAAAATTTCAACAAAAGCTATATTTGTAGAAAATATGTCTTAAAACCTATAACTTCAAATATATTTAATTTAAAAAAAGACATATTAAAAACGTGAAGATTTAACTCATAAACTGAATACAAAATATAGTTCTTTCTATTCTTAACCCCTTTGGTTTATTTTCCTTACTATCTAATAAGATGACACCTTCTATTTTGGGAATATTCTCTTATTTTGATTCAAATGGAAATCCATGGAATACTTGGCTTATCTACGTATTTGAAGACATTTTACTATTGAATTATAATTGTTATGAATGATTTATTTTTTGTTTACAAATATCAAAATTCGATAAATCGATGCAGGTTTGGTGAATGTGCAAACTTGTTAAGGGGCTAACTCTTTATTGATATATTAAGTTCCATTTACAATAAAGCTATCTGTGCAATTTTTCCAATAAACTTATTCAATTTGTTTTAATTAAAAATAATTTTTTAACACAACATCCAAAAAAGTTATATTTGAATATATTATCTATTAAAACAGATAACTTCAATTCGATTCAATTTAAAATATATATTGAAAACGTGATGATTTAACTCATAAACTGAATTCAAAATATAATGATTTCTATTCTAAGCTCTTTATTGATATTTTTTGTCCCATTTACATTCTCATAGTCCAATTTTCCCAACAAAATTATCAAATTAAAAATAAATAAATAGAAATAAGCTTTAAGGACTCTTTACTTTAGAACATCAAGTATTTCAAATTAGTTGATGTATATTGATTAATATCAATACTTCGCATTTTTTAAAACAAATATAGGTTATACCATACTCTCCAAATTATTTTTATCAAGCTCTTGATATTTTTTTTGGATACATAAGAGATTAAAAGATTAAAATTTAAAACTATAAGAAATAATTGATAAACATTGATGTATTACGAAAAGAATTTTAAATGTCCCGAACACTAGACCTTAACCCCTAATCTATCATTTCTCAATGGATTATTAGGATTTCATATTCCGCATAACAGAATATTTTTAAGTTTAATAATATCATTCTGAAAAAATTCTCATAGGTAGCTTCAAGATTTTCTTTCTTAATATTGTCTTAAGGTAATCTAAAAGTAATTTCTTTCTTAAAAGTTTATTAAATGTATTTTTTGAACACAAAGAAACACATTCAATTTAAATTAATCGATGCATTTTGTTTAACATCAACATGTAGCGTTCAACTAAATCAAGTATTGATTATGATATTATTTCTAATTTCGGTTTCCTCTAGCTATTGATGCATTAATCAGGACGCATAAGAAATTGACAAATTAATATGAAGTGTGAAATTTAAAAATATCGTAAATAAGATTGTGTATTTATTTGTAACAGATAATTATAATTTCATAGTGCACAACACAGGAATAACTATAATAATATCATTTTAAAAACATCTGTACCCTACATTATACCAAACCTACAATTATGCGTGATGTTAAATGTACTAAACTTTGCATTGGTCAAATTCAACATATAAACATCTTTGATTAGTTGGTTTAGCTCCTTTTGGCTCTAGATGCCGATTTTTTTATATATATTCATATTTTAATATATTATCTTTATATTAATCTTCATCGTTTACGTTTTTTTAACTACTCATCACTGGGCATGTGAACGTTTTTTGGAGGAAAATTTCACAAAAATGTTTTTTATATATTATTTTAAAGCAATTGGAAGTTATTAATTTATCTAAAACATCATATTATTTATTGTCAAAAGTCTCACTTTATTGTTTTATGTTTTTATCACTTGACTTGATGTATGTTTGGGTTTATTGCACAATCTTTGAAGTTTAAAAACAATTTTACAATTTAATGCAATTATAGTTTTGCTATTGACCCTATATATGGTTCTGCTCAACCAATTCTGGATTTTACGTCATTAAAACTAACGATCCAATCTAAGAGTAATCTAAAAAATAGTTCAAGCGTATATGGAGATTTTTTTTCTCAATATTCACTCAAAGTAATCGGGAAATAATCTCCTTTTAAGTGTATCAAAAATAATTTCTTGAATAATATAAAATATGGTCATCTTTTATTTTTCACTTTTACAGATAATATAAACAAAGATACCTCAAGTAGATATTTTTAAGATATATACTAAACATTATATTATCCACATTCAGATACAGCATAATCTCTGATACGATAATAACAGTAAATAGGAAAAGAAATAGTAAATATGCTTTATTATTGCCACCTGAAATACTAAGAATACATCAGATGAATATACTGAACCCATATTTTGTGTCTTTGTATAAGATCGAATAAATAAGAACAAGTTCTTTCAAATTATTCTTATTCACTATCGGAATCAATACCCAAAGACATGAAAATAAATTTTCATTCTGCTACGTAAGGTATTATGAAAATATGCATTAGTTGAGCCCAAAACCATAAATCTATTCTTCATTACATAAAAAAATGTTGAAAGAATGAGCGAATTGAACAGTGCATTACTGGTTCAATCCATTAGAATTCTGTAACAATGAATCCAAGTGTAAATGAGATTTAATCGATACATTGGTGCTCTGTCAAACTCGCTTTGAACAAACAAAGGGTTATCATTTCATCGGCCTTTCTTCCTCCAGGAGGAAAACATCGATTCCTTTAGACACCAGCCTCTCAGTTACAATGGAAGAACCTTAAACAAAACAGATCAAGAACAATGGAGCTCGATACAAGTATTGCCATCAAAAGTAACGAATCCAAACAAATCTTGATGAACGGGTGAATGCCACAACACCAAAAGACTTCATCGGGTGCGGTTTGAATAAGAATAAGAGCAGGATTTATTGAGCTTTTATAAGTACTCGAAAAATAATTAAGATCTTTTGCATTCGTGTGTCTAACCATGAGATAATGGAAAGAAGTAAATAATGGCTCTAAAAAGAAAATTGTCTTAATTGTGTTCCCATGCAATTGCCTAACGTTACGTCAAACTATGCAGTATGCATATTATAAAACAAAATAGCATATTTTTGAATGATATAACACCTATTTATGATATATTGACGATTCATTGAGAATAATTTACAGATGACAAAGGTTTCCCCTATTTTTACTTTGTTTTCCTAATTCCTGCAACATGAAAAACACAAAACATATAAGGATATAATATATTACTTAATATGTACCAGAGATTGATTTAAAATATTGATTTAGTTTAATATAATAATTTAAGTCAAGATATATTGATTTATTTTAATATAATAGTTTAAGTTAAGATGATATATTTATTATTTTTAAAAGAAACTTTCTTACCATTATTATTTTAATTAAATCGATTTACAAATCTTTTTGGATATTCATTAAGGAAACTTTCTTTAGCAACTAGCTTATCCTTAAAGATTATTGTTATCTCAGGCTTTTGAATAATTAATACCCAATGCAATTTTCAAAAATCGACTTGTTACTTGATTCGACTGAATGACACGAATTCAATTTAATCAGTTTACTGTTAAAATAAAAATATAGAACTCATTAACTAATTTATCACAAAATTAGATAGAATATAGAAATACTAAGTTAATAATTGGCAAAAGCAAGATATTGAAAAAAATGTTGGAGGATAATTTTAAATTCAACCATAGGAATTCAAAACATTGTTACCTATTGTGTATTAAATTTAATTAAAGAATATTATTTAATTTAAGAAAAACGTTGCTTGAAAATTCAAATAATGTAATCAAAAAGCATTTATTAAGTTCAGAAAAGTATAACGACAATTTTATAAAATAACTGTTTTCATAAAATAACTGAAGATTTATTTCCTTAGGCAAGACATTATCCATATGGTAATAGTTAATCCTATTATTGAGCTCACCCAAACTGTCTGTGTGAAGCCTTTCTCTTGGTTTTCTTTTATGATTACTTCTTAAGACTAAATATATTGATTTGTTGATATGGCGAATCATCTGCAGAAAATTTCAAATAGCATTTTTCTCTTCCAAATCAGTTAAACGAAGAGTTTAATTCAGCTGTAAAATATCGATAAAACAGTTTTAAATCCATATTTTGGTTTGTTTGACTGTTGCCATTCAACAATAATTATTAATGCAACGTAGCGTTTTTTAAATATAAATTACACGTAGGTTTTTTCATTTATAAATATTACTTTTAAATAACTAACATTTGTAAAAGGTAATATTTTCGTATGCCAATAAACAGAGCAGAACAAAAGGGTTAGTAGATTTTTTCCTCTTGAAATTTAATAAGAAGTTCTAAAATATACAGTGTGTAAATATGTAAAGAGAAATTTCCGTTGTTACTTTTTTTAGATTATTATTGAAAAAATGTGCGTTTTTCGAAGAGAGCACTAGATATTATTTTCAAGCTTCTTAAGGAGTAAAAACTAAAGTTTCAAAGAATAACATTTATATATTATTATTACTTGATATATTAATATTCCGAGGTTAAGATATAATTCCATTCTGCAAATTATCTGCCTATATAGGAAATTTTAGTCTTCCTTTCTTTTAAAGAAATATTATTAAGTGATTTTTTTTGTTTAAAAGGATTCACTGAAGAATAAAACAGAATTATACCGTTAAATTACGATCGTGCATACTGTAAACTATTTAAAAGTGACCACTGATAAAATAATTCACCTATTCACACAAAAAAAGCTTATCACGATTGGGTATATGAAATTTAAGAATAAAAAATTTTTCTTTAGATTTTTGAAAATGATAAGAGCTCCTCTCTTCTAAAAACTAAAGTCATGATCTTCCTTTTGTCCTTATTTCCATAAAAACTCAAAACCCAAGTGAATTATCTCACTTAAGTGACTTCATTAATAAGAATTGCATGCCATTAAAAACTAGTTTAGCGTTGTTCCAGAATGGATCCCATAACATTTACACTCTGGCTTAAAAAATGAAAATATCTTATATGATTAAGACATTTCAAACTTTTTACTAGCATATGACACCTGGTAACATCATATTTAACATTATATTTCCCCTAGCAACATCATATTTAACATTATATTTCACCTGGCAACATCATATTTAAATTATATTTCGCCTGGAAACATCATAATTAACATCATATTTCTCCTAGCAACATCACATTTAACATTATATTTCACCTGGCAACATCATTTTTCACCGGGCAACATCGTATTTAACATTATCCAAACTTGTGCAGATAATAAATTCTGAATCATCGTGTATTGAGTGTGAAATTAAATTATTGATAAAGCAAAACACTACCAATCGATCGATACTAACTATTTAAATCAGCAATAAACTGATAAGAATTAATCCCTTGATTTCATATATGATAAACTATCACAGTATATTTCAGACAATTTAATTTATTTGCACTTTTATCTCAGTAATTTTTTGGAACTTATAAATTCATGAACATAAAATTTTTACTGTTCATGTCTAAATAAGAATTTGGTTCTACCAGTTGACAGACAGGTATGGTATACAGGTACGTGAAGTATCCCTACTTTTGAAATAACGGTATTACATTCTTCTTCCATCTTTATTAAAGCTATCCATCTGGTTTTAAATTATCTTATCTCAAATAGACTTTTATTACTTCAGGGTATAATATATTATGTCTATCTAATATTCTGAGTTGATATTCATCCAAATAAGAATGCCCTTTAGATATCAAAAATTCAAATGACTTTATCTTGCATGTTATATCTATATATTATCCTTATATACTGAAATATGAATTTCATGTGTTATAATGGCAATAGTTTGAATTTGAAAAACAATGGTTTTATGGTAAGGTTCTTTAGAATTTACGAATAGAGCTTTGCTGGAAATCAATCAAGTTCTATGGAAAATTTGAAATCTTGATTTAAAAGCTGAACTGTTATAATACTCTCAATAATTATTGCGTAATACGTATTCCCATACATATTACGTATTACGTATTCGCCTACTTATTACGTATTACGTATTCGCATACTTATTACGTATTACGTATTCGCATGCTAATTACGTATTTGTAAAGAAAGTGTCTGGTTAAAATGATTCAAATGATAATGTTGATCAGAATTCATAACTGCGAAAGACAGTGACAAATTTGAAATTTGTAAATTTTAAAGAGTTGAAGGTATATATTTGTTTCAATTTATACAAAAAAGCCATATAAGTGTCCTGATTTTTTTAAAAAACGTTTATATGCTTCATAGTCAATTTTTGATATTTTTTATTTTATTCTTTTTGTTGTTTCTATAATTCTCTAAATATTCATAACTAATAATCCCATGAATATTTATATTTTATGATTCTATAAATACCTATAATATCAAAACTTTTTATTATATAAATTATTTACCAAACCTTTTTTATATATTAGATAAAATGTCATACTTCTATAAATACTCTAATATATTTAGTTTGAATAGCCAAATGAATATTTTTTTCAGTATTTGTGAAATAAATGATTCTAAAAATAATTCAGACGTATTTCTATCAAACGAAGCAGTAATACATTATTGAGAAAATATTTCATTATATTTTATCTTTTATTAGATAAAATTTAACATAAGTTTCCTCAGAGTAGTTTTTTTAAAAATAATATTATATACTAAAATCTTATAAAATAAATTTAAAAAATAACAAAAATATTACGAAAATGTATGTAAGAGAAAATATCTTCGAAATGTCTTCAATTTTTTCCACTAATAATATAAAAACATCAGATTTGCGGACGAATGCTTAAATGCATGCTTTATATATTTATTCTCAGAAATGAACAATTTCAATTTATTATTCTAGCTAAATTTCACCAATAAAGATTTGCATTGCGTATGAAAGGGATAAATTGAATTTTTTTTTCTTTTGAACAATTTCTGAGTTTTTTAAATTGTAATTTTGAAGTAGTTAAAGAAGGTTATTATGATAACAACAGAGTGTTAGTAAATAAAAAAGAATTATTTAAGGCAATGAAAAATAATACAAAATCTCATCTTCAAAATAAACGTTGAGTGCAAAATTAATGATTATTTTATTGAATCCTCGGTACAAAGAAAATAAGTGAATGATAAAAAAAAATAATAAGTAAAAGTAGTTTTCACAAAAATTATTAAAAATCAATTTTTAAATGTACCTTCGTTCAAAAACTCTTGAATCAAAATAGGAAATAGATTTACCTACACGAAATGAATATGTACAAAATATACTTTTCTTCCTTTTCTCAACTTTTTTAATAAATTATCTCAGTTATAATCGTCAGTGCATATAAATTCTGCTATTAAGAACGATTGTCAAAAATAAAGTCATATTTAGAGATGATAATCAAAAGTAAAAATTTTATTTACAATTTTATTAGAAAATTCTAAATAATTAATTAATTATTTTTAAATAACATTTGCAAAATTTGGTAATTATAGATTTTAAGAATTTTTTAGATCAATTCAAAATTTATGCATCTAAAATTAACTGAAAAAAATATAAAGAAGATTAGACTGCAAGATGATCCTGCGGACATAAATTCTTTAAAAAGAAGTATAGACAAAACACTCGATAATATATTTTCTCCATCCTAATTGGAAAACTTTGCTATTCTGATAATTGACTTTGTAAGCAGTGTGGTTAGATGGACAATTTAAATCTTCATTTTCTTTCAGAATAAAAAAAAGTAAAAGCAAAAAAAGAATAAAAAAGAATAAAAAATAAAATAAAAAGAAGATTCGATGACTTAAAAGATTGAGAGTACGATATTCTGTATCGCACAGATTAATATGCAATTATTTTAATCATTTCAAATACAAAAAATATTCAATCATAAAATGATTCATCAAAATATATTTTATATGTATCATCAATTATTCAGCTGCACAAATTTTCTTATAGATTTCTACAAGCACAGCAATACTAAATCCCACTTATTTCCCGAGTATTTATTAATTCTCCTAGGCAACTCAACGCGGATATAGCCTTAAAGAAATTTGATGACAAAGCAATTGCATTTTAACTTTTTTATTTTTATTCTGGAGGTTTCTCAATATTAAACGAATAACATGGAGTTACTAGATAAAATATCAATAATCGACTTTAATTTGTTGCATCGTTCAGCTTTTACACAAAGCCTGAATATTACCAGCGAAACTACTTAGATTGGATTCTCTAAGGCCAGCCATAAAACATCTTGGGAACAAAGGAAAGATTCATACTGGTGGGTAATTCGAAACAACCCAGAAACGAGGCAGCCTGTTATCTTTCTGACAATTTCTTTTCAGCAAGGCCATTCGATATCCTGCAAGCAGCAAGAATGCATTTACTTTCAGGGGAGAAAAGAAAGACGATAACATAATGCAGCAATATACAAGCACCCTCTTGAAAAGACGAAATCTATAGCATAATACAAGTCGCAATTTTCTCTCCTTTTTTCCCAGCTTTCGATTATATAAACTTATGACTCCGAAAGCATCTGAAAGTATGAAATCGAAAACATGTTGCTGTAGGTTTGAGAGGAGCATAAAGTACTTTCTTTCTTCTTCCTCCCAGACTTCTTCCCAGAATTCCCATTTTTTTCATACTTTCAATATAAATATATCTGTTGACTTTTACGTCATGGACTTCTTCTCTGTTAAAGAGATAAACGTAGATAAGTCGTCCCCAAAGACTGCTTCTTTCTAAGTCCGCAGGGGAACTTATCGATTTCTCACTTTTTCATATCTCTCAGGGTTGGTTTTTATCTCTTATTATATAGATTTTGTTATTTATTTCAGGCACATAGTTCTTTTCTACTGGATTTTTGCTACTCCCTTTAAATGCAACAACTGATAAAATCCAGTTACTGCGAGTTTTTAAGGCTCTGGTTATGTTTGTGAGTATCGTTTCGAGCAAAAGTAAATAATTTTTTTTAAACTTTCTCGAGCTGTGAGAGAAGCATTTTATAAATAAGAAAAACACTTGTTTGTATTTTCTTTGTTTACTCTGGTATAGATTTTCTTTTAAGGCTGGTTTAAATCCACCCAGGAAGCATCTGAATAGAAGGTTATCTATTATGTGTTGGAAGCTGTCAAGATGGTGGTCAAATTGATGAATAGTGCAATGCATCATTTT
Organism: Argiope argentata; assembly: GCA_026289955.1. NCBI lineage: Eukaryota > Metazoa > Arthropoda > Arachnida > Araneae > Araneidae > Argiope > Argiope argentata. The sequence continues at coordinate 1,757,632 of JAOUZG010035502.1, read as the reverse complement.
TATTGACCCGTCTTATTCTTATGCAAGATTGAAATGTTCCCAATAAAATTTGTCGGAAGATTCAACATACTATTTCATATATGTATATATTATTATAATTTATTAAAAAATAAAACTATCCGAATTCGTTTTAAAACGAATCAACTTTTGATAATAATTATAATATTAATATATAAACATAAATATTTGTATAAAGTTTTTTTTTCAATTAAAATACTCTGTGGGGAGAAGACATGTTAATAATTGAGGAATATCTTGCTGAATAAAATATAATTAAAAAATATTTTTTTCAGTACAAATATTTTTGATGAAAATTATTGTGAAAACTCATTTAGTTAAATTATACAAAATTTAACACTTATTTTTAAAAATATTTCAGATAACTTTAATTTAAAAATTTTTAATGTGCATTAAAATGATTAATAATCAAAGAAAATAATTTTTTAGGGTGTATTTTCTTTCATAAATTCGGTTTCTCTCTTTTACAAATAAGGGATATTTTCATAATGAATTGCTCAAAAATTAAATACTTTTAAGGCACTATTGGAAAATATTAAAACAAATTCTCTAAAACCAGATTTTGGGAGACATTTTCTATATGACGGAAAATTTTGTTGTATAAAAATTCATACTTCTGTTTCGTTTCGACTCAAATGTTACATTAAAAACAGTATCTTTAAAATATTTCTGGAACATATATATATGCCCATTTAAAAATTTACAATTATTACATCTTGAATTTTGATTGATTTTCATTGAAATATAAGTAGGAATTATATCGCAAATTTAAAAACTGATTTTAAAATATAGTTGCATAGAAAAACATAGTAGAAAATAATTTTAATATAGAATTTGATCTCATGTTTGATAACTATTTATAGATATTTCTTTTCTGAAAAATATACATGATTTGCTAGTTTAAAAAAAGTCATATTTTGTTGCATCTTTTAGTAAATTGCAAGTTCGGAAGATAATTTTTGTACAGAGAAATTTTGAAAATGGAAAATATAACAAATGGAAGAACAGAAAAAAAAAAAGAAACAACAGAATCATTTGGCATAATCGTTACACCCATAATTACTTCTCATTTAAGCATCAATGTTTTAGAAATCTTTATTGCACATTGATTATGTTCCGACAATAACAACTTAATATCCAGAAACACTATAAAATAAAATAAAAAATAAAAATTAGTAAAAATAAATAACAAAAATTAAAAAATAATTCAAATCATAAAATTATGTTTTATAATAGGCATAAAAGTAATAATTAAAAAAGAAAATGAATTGAAAAAAAACATGAGTATATGCATAATAAATTATGCATAGAAAAGAAATAATAAAATGTATAATAAACATATATATATGTAATTAAATTTTAAAAAATGTAAATGAAACATAATACATATTAAAAGATGAGGACTTGCAAATGTTTTAAAGTCGACATATTAAAGAAGGAATTGATAATATCTTTTGATTATGCCTAATGAAACAAATATTTCAAGTAATATTACAACAAATATGTGATTTATGCGACAATATAATTTCCATTTATTGTTTTTCTTTTTTTTTTCGCAGATAAATGTGAAATAATATTAAACAGCAATGCTCCTAATGCATACAATTTTACAATGAAGTCAAAATTTTGCAACTTAAGCCAGATTTTATGGACACCATCAAAATTATTATCTGAATATGGATTATTATAATTAGAAAATATATTCGTCAACTAGTTGAAAATTCTTGCCTGAGGATACTTTTATCTTCTTTGATGAAATATCAATAAGTTTCTTCCTTTACTTAACCGCATAATATAAAAATAAAAATACGTTAATATAAAGCTGATTTTTTTTATCATTTAAGTATGATAGATTACTTTATTAAACTAAGTAGACATTTAATATCGATCGCCAACATTCACTCCCAGCTGAATTCTTCCTTTTAAGGGACCTTATGAACTATTCAGTAATGCTTCATATTAAATTTGATTACTTTTCAATAATGTTTTAAAAGCTAGATCAGAATTTCAAATGCTCTTTTCAATGACAGCAAATTACATCGATGTTCGATTATATCGATATTTCATTATAGCTTTAATTATCCAATTATGCTGATAAATCGTTTAAATGATACGATTTCGATGTGTAACAAAGCAAAAATTCCATTTAACTCTTCTTTGTAAACTGAAATTACAGATGTAATTCGAGACTTTATAAAATGGTATTTTTTACAACTAAATTTATAAAAGCGATTTGGAGAAAGCTTGGGAAAAATTTGAGAATAAATGCGATCTATATAAAGTAGTTAATTTATTTAAAGTAATTAATTAAAGTAATCAAGCTTCATTTAAAGTAATTAAATAGCATTAGTTTAAATGTATGCTTAAATAAATCTTCAGTTATTTTCAGCAAGGAAAGAGAAATTATACGGATAGCAAATGCTATATATTTTTTGAAATCCGGTGCCAACACGTCAATATGTCTTTCCCTATTATAGTCACAAATCCTTGGAAACACAATGTAAACCTCTCAGATCAATGATTAAGTATAAAAAATTGCACTTTTTAAATTTAAATTTTATATTAGCATATTTTATGTCGTATACCATTGTGATTAAATGGAAATTGTAATTAATAGTAAATTCAACTTAAATACCCTTGTAATTAATTTCAAATGGTGAATATATTTCGCTTAATATTTTTGATATAAGAATTAAATCTGGTACGTATGTAATTTTATCTGAGGTCCTTTAATTGTTTATATAAATAAATATAGCTTAAATGATTTATAAGGAAATAAAGTTTGAAATCTTTTGAAGAACAATAAAAAGAATAGAGAGTAAGATTCTACAAAAAAAATGATCTGATGTGAGGATCTCTTTTTGAAACTGAAAAACTTCAAAATATCCCTTTTATCCTCTTAGGAAGGAAGATGTTGAATTTGGTACTGTTCCTTTATCATTTAACAAGCTAATGTAATAGAGGGAATTTCATTGGTTTCTGCATATGAGCAGATGCCCAAAATAGTACTTCTTTTTCAATATCACTATCCAATCATACAAATTAGACGGTAACTAATATACATAGGGAGGAATTCACTAATTAGTTTGAGAGTAAGTTATTGTAAAAGAAAAAGTGACTTAACGAGAATGTAAGTCACACAATAATTGAGTTATAAAATAGTCATAGTTTACTGAATAGTTAAAGTTTTTATAAATAAAAATAAGATACTCAATTGCTTTATTAATTAATTGCAAACAAAATTTGAAAAGGGCAAAATAAGAAATGCGAATTAGCTATACATCATTGAACTGCGTATAACTAAAACACATTTTTCTCTTATCACGCTGATTTCAAAGAAGACATGCATTTATTTATAACTCTCTGCAGAAAATTGGAATCAGAGTTTCAATATTTTTAATTCTTTCTCCTTAATTAATGATCAAAAAACAAACAAAGTTATCTTAAAAGATTTCTTGCCCCAAATCAAGGGAAAAAAATCCCATCTGCCAAAAAGATTTGACAAAGTTCCATAAATCGTTTCTTGGTAAGGATTAATATTAAAGATGTCAACTGTTGTAAATTTAACTAGATTTCTCAGCGTAATTAATTAAAAAATATCACATTCCAGTTTAAAATAACAATTTGTATTTAAGAAATGGACCTTTCAAAACGTCGCCAACATCTGTTCCTTTGAATTTTTAAAAAGTGATTTCTTCGAACAGCAATAATTAATTACAAGTTCGGAGCGAAAACACAGCGGGGTTGATGAATGTAATTTTTTTAAAATATCTTTTAACATCGGATTTTGAAAGCGTAAGGATTTGGCAGTTAAATTTGATACATCATTAGTGATTTAATTCATCCAGATATGTATCAGATTGATATATCTTCTTCTAAGAATGAAATTCCATATTGTATAATAGATTTTCTTAAGATTTTAGTAAATATAGAAGTGTTAGCTCCAATCTTCTAAAATTAATTTTGCTTTGATACTTATTTAATTTTTTTTTCATAATATGAGACAATTTTTCTTTCGTTTTTTAATGTACTCCTCTTTAATACTTGCATTTGAGATTGTTTAAGTCACTGTCAAAAATCTGTTTTAAATTACCTTTAATACATTATACATGTCATGGTGTAGTTATATTGTTACGCAGTTAAATAATTTAAAAGTGAATTTTAGATTTGGATTGATTATAAGATATATATTTAAGTAAATTTTTATATATACATTTATGTGTTTATAAGTGTTTGTTTATTAAATAAAAATCTAATAATATTCAATTTTTTCATTTATATGAGTATCGTATGTTCTATGTCTGGAAATATTATATCTTCTCTTAACTCTCTTTTTTACGAATCGCAGGGAAAGTATTGCAATTGTCAAAAATTTCAAACACGAGATTCCAACAAATATTACTCCCATATTTTTTTTTAAAAAAATACATTTATGGCATTATGTTTGTCTAGCCTGTGAGCATGAGAAATAAAGAATGCAGTGAATTAGATGGATAAAATTTAGCATACAATATTCAGATCAAATTTATAGATTTTTATCAAATGTATCAGTATCAAACAAGAGATTCAAAGGAAATCTTCCAATTCAACTAATTGATTTAAATGGGCTCTATAACTAAAAATGTAAGGACCTGGATAAATAAAATTTGAAACATAAATGAATAATCTACAATGCAAATTCTGGCCGAATTCTGAATAAAATATGTTGAAAAGTTGAACTTCTGTTAGTACGTATTTCCCCAACCATGTTAATCTAATGATTTAGAAACGAAACGACTTCCATTATCGAAATTTTAGCATATGGTATTGTGATTACAATTATAATCCATTGTCAAATATCGGTTTTAATCTGTTGAAAACAAATACTGAGTTCAAAATATATATTATCATGATAGGTTCACTAAAATTGCTAGATTCGTGTTAAAGATCAACATAGTATAGTTACATTTTAGTAATGCCATAGATAGGATTCCCTGAGTTATCTAAGCTATAGATTTTTGTAAAAGTGGTAGGAGGATTAAGAGGAAAATATAATTAATAGAGAGCACGAAAATGTTCCAGAGGAACCACGACTATTGTTTTACACAAAAATTTGTTATGGGAAATTGTTTAAATAAAGATTATTTAAAAGAGAGTTATTTTTCTTATTGTAGAATGTTGCGTTCCTTAGATCGCCAGGAGAAAAGGTATCAGTATAAATGGAAAAAAGAATATCTGGAACTGCTATATCAAATGAACGCTAATCATTTCCTTCACGCTATTGTTGTGGTATTACATTTTAATATACCTCTCCTGTATTAAATGAGAAAACAGCTTTATATGTTAGTTGATTTTTAGATAATTTTTAATTCCTTATTATCTATATCGAGCCTATATTTTATGTCCTTATTGACCTAATAATAATGAATGCATTTTTATACATATTTTATTTCTAATTATTTGTAATTGTCAATCTTAACCCAATAATTCTTGTAAAGTGATAAATTCATAATCTTATTAGTTCAGCTCTTAATTCTTAACACCATACCACACCTCCGTTTCTAGGGCTCACGTGGCCCCTTTCCAGTTTGGTATGGATGTAGTTGGACCATAAAAAAAACAGTTATCTATTAGAAAGAAGCTTGCAAAAGACAAAATACACAGACATTAAACATAACAATAAATGATAAAATTAGAATGAAGAAGATGTGGACTACAAGAAAAATGGATGAATGAAATTCATAATTTACAGTATGAATGAATAAATGATACCCTAAAATTGATGAGCTTAATCGAACTGTAAAAGTTCTCCATGATCAATTAGAAATCTAATTATGTTTATATTAATTCAGCATCATTCACTTTACATTCTTCATATTTGATCATTATGCAATAGTACGAATCGAGTTTGACAAATACTGAATTATATACACTCACGAGCCAATGAGCTAGAATCCCAAAATTAAATGTTTTATTGGACCACCTTTTGCACATATAAGTGCTCTGATTCATTTGGGCATCGAATCTGCAGGCTTCTGGAGTATATTTTCATCCAGAGAATACCATGCGTTGGTTATGCAGCATTTTAGATCTTTTAAGTTAGATGGAAGAAGAGAGTACTTTAGAATGCGTCTTTCCACTATATTAAAAACATTTTCTATTGGGTTAAAATCCGGTCTATTTTGTGACCAAGGAAGGTGTTGGAAGTCAAACTGATGCTCAGAGAGCCAATTTTGAACACTTCTGGCACGATGTATAGTTGCATTGCCGTCCATGAAGTATCTGTCACCATCAGTATAAAAACGCTACAACGTAAGGTGCACTTGATCTGCCAGTATATCCAGGTATCTCATAGCTATTTGTTTACAATCGAAGAAAACCAGGCACAACTTCAATGGACAACAGGACATGCTTCATATCATGATACTCCCTCCAAACCCTTGCACAGTGCGAGTAAGACAAGATGGATTCATGGTTTCGTAGAGTTCTCGCCAAACTTGACGTCTTCCATTAGTGTAAAATAAGGTGTAACATGATTCATCCGACCTCACTACCCGTTTCCAATCCTCAGGTGCCCAGTGTCCCCTTTTTCGGCATCACTGAAAAGGAATTTTTGCATGAAGGGTAGAAATAAGTGGTTTTCTCACAGGCACGCGGCTATGCATTCCTATCCTCTGCAATTCTCTGCGCATGGTTCGATCTGTAATCTTGGTTGACGATTTATGTCACTTGAATTACAGTAGAATTTCTGTTCTGCCGTCCAATTTGTCAAGGACGACGCCTATGGAGCTCTTGGAAAAGTGTGCTCGAACTACAGTTACATCTTCTAAAGTAGGACTATAGGTTCTGATTCCAACTTGTGAAAACTTTGATATGGCTGCTTATGATAACCCGGGAGATCTGCCTTCTTCGAAATCGAGGCACCTACTGCCAACACCAATAATACCAACCAACAATAAGCCCTTTTCAGATGGTGAACACCAACAATAAGCCCTTATTCAAATGGTGAAAGATCTGTCATTTTTCCCATTTTACTTCATTCATCGCGAAAAGGACTCTTACACCTTACTTATACTAGCATTCTAACTACGTGTAACCCACGTCAGATAAAAAAAAAATGCATACTTTATCCCTAACACGCATTCAAATGCAAATCTCAAAGGTTTCTATTTCATTTTTCAGTGAGTGTATGAACTTTATTTGAAATTACTTTAAATCAAATATCTTAAAACACTTTGGTACTTTCAGTTTAAAAAACCAATTAGTCAAGGAAACACTACCATTTTCTTAAGCATAAAAGTAAAAAGAAAATTTAAATAGGAGGAAATAATGATAATTTTCAAGAATTTTTATTTGGAAAATATTACAATACAATTAACTTCGCTAGCCTGATAACAACAAGTGAACGAATTTTGAGGGCTATGCTTTTGATTTTTTCGATCTCCTAAAATATCATTTCATATTTATGCGCATGCCAGAAGAATATAAAAATAAAAATATGTAAGCTGTTAGTTCCTTTATTTAAAAAATATATTTTGAATTTTTAAAACTGTGAATATATAATAATAAACAATGACTTCCTTTTGTTCCGAAGTGATGTCATTTAATGATTACAAAACATGTGATGATTACTGGAATCGAAATTCTGATTAAATAAAAATAAAATCTTATGATTAATTTCAATCTAGCTCCTATTAATATCATTTGGATTCGATAGTAATAATTAGTTGGGGTTTTTTAAATACCTTTTTATTATGTGACGTTCGTCATTTTGTTTATAAAGTATTTATATACAAAATACAAATTTATATACTTTATGACTATCTAAAATTTGTTATTCTTATGTAAATTTTTTAACTGTGGAGGTAACAGTGATATTTCCTCCTTAAATTATTATCTTTTCTGAAACTGTTTTTAATCGTGCTAGTAAAGCAAATGAATAATGATTGAACTAAATAATAAAATCAATTTTAACTCATCAATAGTATTTCAGTTACATTGCCGAGATTTTTTTTCATGTTTATGATTTTTTTTAATTGTAAATATTCAAGAGAAAAATTTTAAACCAAATAAATGGTCATCGATATAAAAAACAGTTCTATGAATTTCAAAATGATATAAAAATTTTTTTCACTTAAATATTTGCAATAATAACAATAATACTCTGTGGTTTTTCAAAGAAAACTTCCAAATCTTACTGAAAAAAAATTCTTTCCAGAATAAATTCAATAGCGCTCTTTCAAATTGCATTGTCTGAAGACTTCCAAGATGTACAGATTCTTTTTATTTTTAGTTGAGATCATAAGAAATAGTTAATTTTAGAACAAATAAAGAATACATGGAAATAATAATAAAAAATAATTGTGGAAATTTCTTAGTAAAAACTAATGTGATTTTTTAAAAAAGAAATATATGATTAATTGAAAGAAAATCTAATCTTATATACTTTGGAGATTAAATATGGTACTAAATAATAATTATAAATATTTCAGATAAACGCACTGTTCAAATATTTCCTTTCTTCAAAATTATTATATAAATATATGTGGATATTCTGCCCTGTTTTGAAAGAGGTGAGTGTACCACATTCGATAATTTATCAGTAAATGAAGAGGATTCCAGTTTATTATTCTTATACTTTCATAAAACAAATATTCCTATAAATCTTGCAGTTAATATGGGAAATAAGAGGAAATTTTGAACTTTGTTTATTGTGAATTTCCCTACAATATATGTAAATAAATGATGTTTATCTTTGTTTGAAAACAAGGAATACCTTTAGAAATACGAAGCAAATGCAAACAATAGAAGATTGCTTACAATAGTTTGAAAACTGTTTCAGCCATGATTTGAAAACTTAATATTTGCAGTTTGAAACAGTTGTTTTTCAATCAATATTTGCATTTTCATTGGATGAATGCAGAAATCTTTATTAATGGATATTAGAGGCTAACAACAGCAAAACGATACCGAATGTGCGCTTTTCAGATTCTGATAACGGAAATTATCTGAAAGAACACCAATACCGTGAAATATAAAATACAAAACAAAAAATAAGTATAATAATTATTTATTAAATCAGAATTCATAAACAGTGAATATCTGCTACATTTCCTTGCAATAATGTTTTTTAAAGTTGTTTCTTTGTTATTTTATGCAATTAGATTTTGATTCCATTGATACCCTTTTTTAGCTCTGAGAATATAATGCTTGCCAAAAGGAACAATGAAAATATGAAAGTAAGACAAGAGAATAATCAATAAGTAAGAAAAGCGTAGGTCGACTCTGGAAATTCTAACTCGCATACAACTGATTGATTGATTCGTGACAAATGCAATTTTTTCAATCCTGAAATACCGGAAGACCACCCCCGGCGAGAATGCAGAAAATTGATTTTTATTTTTCTTATTCTTATTTCAAAGTTTGCCTTCGTTTCTTTCCACTTTTTTGTCAGTCTTATTGGATATTTATAAGTTTTAGTTCCTATTCTTACTGTTTTGATAAAAACACATCTGCTTTACTGAATTTCTTTTTTTCATTTATATGTTATATCTTGAATAAAGAAAGGCAAGAGAGAATAAAAAATAATATTTTTCAAATAAAAGGTATAATGATGAATAAATTATTATTTATTATTACATGTTTGAAAAAATGAACTTCGCATATCAATTATTCTAGATATTATTTGATATTTACTTTTAGACTCGTTTTATTGAGCTGTTTGCGTGTAGCTGAAAATACATACATAAAGAAAGTCTCAAACACTTTTTGGTCATTGAATCGATTCTTCAATTTATCTATTCTTCAAATATTGTTTGCTTAAAAAGTTGCAATTTATATAATATATATTATAATACAGAAATATGAATATTTTATATTATTAATATAGTAATTTTCAAATGGGGTACGTTATTAAAACTTTTTTGGGTTATAAATAAGTCTTTTTCCTAAATTTAGATAAATATTAATGCTTTATTAAATTTTCTTCAAATATAAACTTTGTGCGGACTTTTTAATTTTTAAGATAATGCACAGCCAGTGCTAGGGCTTTTAATTTTAATTTGTAGACATTTTCTTTTTCGAAAAGTGCACTACGTTTAGTTTTTAAACATTTTCCTTTAAGTATTTATATCTCCTGTTAATTAAATTAAAATAAAAATATAATGAAAAATTAAAGGTGATATGTTTTTTTTAATTCTAATAGTGAGTTTATTATTTTATATTCTGGAATAAATTTACTATACAGTTTTCAGTATCACAAAATAAATTGAATTTATTTAACTATTTTTCAAGGTATTCAAGGTATTATTATTTTTCAAGGTAGTTCAAATTCTTCAATGTAATTACCAATGCATATGAACATTTTTTAAATCTATTAACAACTTTTTATTATTTAATAATACATTAGAGAACTGTATTTGAAGTTTTTGACTACTTCAAAGTGCAAGAACTAAATTAATTTCTTCTTCTAAATTAACTTCTTTTTTCAAATGGAAACTATAAATTAAACTGTATTTAAATTTTATAAGTATAATTATTTAAAAGTAAAAGATAAATATATTAATATACAAGACATGAAGATATAAATTTAGATAAATTTAACATTACTGCTAAAATTTTAAGCAATACAGATTCTTGCATTTATAATAACATATAAATTATGAAAAAAAATATTGCGTTTATCTTTAATTAAGTAAAACATAAAAAAATTAATGTGCTAATTTCATTTTTCATTTTTAATATAATTCTTTTTTATAATAATTTCTGTTCAAATTTGTTCTGCATCATTTTATTTTATATTATTTCATATTGAAAATTTATAAATTAATAAAGTGAGTAAAATTTCGAAATCTTTAATTCTAACTGTAGGGTTGTGCCTTATAAAAATGGATGAAGCGTCAAATATTTTATGTCATTTAATTTATGGTTATAAAATACATTTTATAATTGAGAAAATTTTTAACTCTGAATTAACTCTTCATATGACAGTAACTTTTCACATGATAGATTTTAACAACTATATTTATGTTTCATTTCCTTGGCAAATGTGTACAATCAGAATGAATCTTTATAATAAATAATGCAATTTCATTTTAATTCTAGATTTGAAATTTTAAAGGGCATTATAGAAACTTGCGATAGAGAATTCGGCATTGTAATTGGAAATACAGCAAATATTCATCTAAAATCAGGTTATATAGATAATTGTGTATTTATCAGTACATAATCTTTTATGTATTTATTAGTACATAATAGTACATAATACCTATAGTACATAATAGTACTTAATACCTATAGTACATAATACCCATAGTACATAATAGTACATAATACCTATAATATATAATAGTACATAATACCCATAGTATATAATAGTACATAATACATATAGTACATTATAGTACAAAATAGTACATAATACCTATAGTACATAATCTTTATAATATAGTACTGCCGTTTCTCTATAGTACATGATCTTGATTGATTTGCTTAAAGAATTAGTTATGTTAAACTAAGTGTTTTAATTACTTTTCTTATTACGCTACAAAACAAAACTGATGAAACTAATAGAACAGTTTTAAGAATAGAACAGTTTTAAGAAAAAATTAAATAATATTTTCTAATTTTAATTTCAATAGCTTTTTGAACCGGAATTCAAATCCTTGTTCATTCTATCAAGAATGAATTATTTTCTACAACATTTTTCATTAAATCAATGAAGACGCCATGGATAGAAAATTTCCCAGAAAGGAAATGCATCCATATTCTATCAAGAATAGTCGATACGGTCACATAAAATGCCATAGAACATCCCCGCAGATAAAAGGCAAACAAACCCTCTCCTCCTACAACAATGGAGCTCAACTTCCCGTCCATTGACACAAATATCCTAATTTATTCACGGTATCTATTGAAGCTCTTCCACATGAATATTGCATCTGGAACTGTCTGTTATCCTATCGCAGACATTGGTTAGATCGGGAGAGAGGGGAGGGCATGAGAGAGATAATTATTCGAGCTACATTGGGCCCAATTAACCTCAAACTATCCTGCCAGAACTGTAGCACCATGACAAAAGGGGTCATCCAAGGCTTACGTGATTCTCCTATCATAATATAAATCCGTTGTATATCCAGAGAAGCAGAAGCTCAAGCGCTAGCCTTTGTGGGGATCTGATGTCCTCTTCGGGTTCATATTAGGTACATATTAGCTCGATGCTGGAAATGTGTATTGTTGCTGCAGCGATGGATGGGGTAAAGTTTACCGGGAAATCTAAGACTGTTGAAATAGTGATGAGAGTAGTTCCATCTCAGTGTAGATGGTGATGGTATGGATGATACATATTTCAAACATTGCATTCTAATATCCATATTAATTATATTTGATTGAAATTCGAGGAAAATCAAATAATGTTTCATATTTAATATTATTTTTAATTCAAGTTTTTTTTAAAAAAAATTAAATTTATGCACAGTTTAATTTTTTTATTTATATTTCGTTACAAAATCCCGTTACCCTCCCAGTCACTAATCGAATGGTTTTCTCAAGTTGGCAATCAGTCCATTTTATATTGCATCCCCCGTTTTTTGTAGTTTAGAGCATTTATATATATATATATATATATATATATTTATATCATATTATTATCGCGTAACATAATATATCATTTCACTTTGTTTGACAAATATTTGAACTTATTTGCAAAAAATGCATCTAATTAGTGATTTTTTTTAAAAAAATTACACAGCAAGATAATTATTTTAAACATGGTTGATCTCACAAGTCTTACTTCTGTTATCAAACTAAATAAATTTATTCGAAAATCTGATTTTCACTACTCAATTTATTAGAAATTAGTTAACTTAATTTTGAAGGAATACATGAATGTTATTTAAATTATATAATTGTAGAAGATAAGAAGGAATAAATAGAATAATTTTAAAGTTTCTCTATGTTTCATTGCTTTAAACTCAATATATTTGAAAAATAATTAGTATTGTATTTTCTAACTCTAACTCGCAAAGAAATTCAGAATCTTGGAAATCTTGAAATATTCAGATATTGATATTTTAAGACAATTAATGTGTACAGAATTAATAGTTAATGTGTACAGAATTAATGCGTCTTTTTTAATGTTTTCAGACAAATATTGTGAGTTTAAAGAGATAATAGTGTGTAACATTAATTTCAGATATATACTTAACATTATATTGTTATTTAATCATAAGCTTCAAGATATGTTGTTTTATACGAAAACTGCATTCATTATATAAAACAATTGTAAGATTACATGCTGTATAAAAATCATTGAAAATCTCTCATACAAAAGAAAAAAAACGAAAGGTTGTTTTAATTTATTCAATAAATATCAATGGATGTAATCCTAATTAAAGTAATTCAAATATAGGAATTCATAGCGTCTATTAGATTATTATAAAACAATGCGAGTATGTATTAAGAAAACTATTTGATAAAAATTTCTTTCGTTTCGTTTCGTTAGTATATAGTATACGATTACCAATTACCACTTCTAGTAAAGCATTGATTACTTTTTCCGAAACATCGAGCTCTTATGCATTTGCTCATAAAATTTCTTAATTTATAAAATTGCTGGTATCCGATAAATCTGTTTACTTAATTTGCTAATTCACATAGCATATTATTTACCATATTATTTCAACTGATTTGCATGCTTTGAAGACTATAGAAATTATTACAATTTCTTAAGAAGCCTTACCTTCCACGATTAACTCTGCTTCAACTTTGTCTTGTCCCACACTGTTGCTCACCTCACAGATGTAGGTGCCTCCGTCAGCCGAAACAACTTTGTGAAATACCAAAACTCCCCCTTCTTGTCGAACGGAAGAACCTAGCTCCGGAAGTGACCTTAATTCTCCAGCAACCTTATGCCACCTGTAGGTCGGTACCGGATGACCTTGAGCCAAACAGGACAATGTTGCCTTTTGCCCTACCGGTACAGATACTCTGCTAGTGCGTCTCATTATTCTCGGAGGCTGATTGTGATGCGGCTCTGAAATATATGAATAATAGTAGCACTCAAGTTATTTATATATATCTAAAGAGAGAAAAGATTTATA
>JAOUZG010035502.1:1721916-1743136 GCA_026289955.1 Argiope argentata | reverse complement strand
ATATATGTATATATATGTATATATATATGTAATTTGCCGTTTTTTTATGAGTTTTGTGTTGGAAATAACATTATTGCAAATATATCTGTTTTATCATTATAATCCATTTATTGAATAAACAGTTTTCTTAGTGAATTTATTTTCGTTTAGAAAAATTCATAAATGATCATGCTATATACTGTTTTAAAATTTATTTTTATATACAAGTGTCTTTTTTTTAATATAAAGCAATGATTTCTTTAAATTAAGATTGTTTTATTCTCCAAATAGTTTGATTTCTCAGTAGAAATTCAAGCTTAAACAGAAAATTTTCTTTCAAATATACAGGCATAAATTTTAATTAGAAGATGTATTAATCTGCAATATACTAACATTGATTAGAAATTTCCTTTTAATTAAACTTTTATATTTTGATAACGATAGTTTTCTGCAATGATATTCACAAGGACACCGAAATTATAATCTGAGAAAACGAAAAGGAAATAACAAATGAAGATGCAAATTAGTTTCTTAAAATAACTTAGGCATTAATTAAATTATATAAGGATTTTCATGATTTTAAAATTATTTCACGCCTTTTCTGAGTTAATTTGAATAAAAATGCAATTATTACTCAAAAATGACATTTAAACTTTACTGATACATGATTTCATGATACAAATGATGTTATCGAATTTATTTGGTTTTATTTTAATGATGGATCATTCCTTTTATTAATAATTTTAATCATGATGTTGAAAAGTTCAGATGTACGGCAATCCTAACTTTTTTATCCATATTACTTTATAAATATATATCCTTCATTTCATATTAATGGTTATATTAAGAATATCAAACGATTTTGAATTCATTTGAAAGTCTTTTTATTTTTCTCATATATAACATCAGCAAATCAAATTATTGGCTCGTCAGCGTATTATTCCAAGACTTCAGAATGTCATATTACCATTTCATAAAAATTAAAAATGGATATTTCATAAGCCTAACTTAAACCAATACTAAATTTATATCTATCTTCGATGAATCGATACAATTTTGATCCCTTCAATTTTATCTTCATCCTACATGGCAGCTAAATTACGAATTCTTAAAGAAATAAAACTTGTTTCTCGTTCTAAAATAACTGCAGAATCCAAGGCCTCTAATGACGAGTATCTGAAATCCTGTGTAAAGAGAGAAATCCTTTTACATCTTTCCACTTTAATAGGATTTTATTGGAAATATAGATTAACAATAAAGTAGAGAGAACATTGAATTCCTTCTTGGAACGTCCATAAAAGCAAATTTATGAAAGTTATTATTTTTTAAAGATTCTTTTGGGGAATTGAAGAAGAGTTGAAAAATGTTTTTAATGAAAAATTCCAATGCTGCTCATCGTTCTACAAAATCTAAATTCAATTTTGAAATAAAAAGAGCATGGTAATTATCTCATGCGTCGAAAAGCACATAATATCCGTTCAATTTTTATTTATTCTCTTTTTTTTTCTTGAATTTCGTTCATTTTGAATGTTTCTGGATCAATTCAGTACGCTTTTCTATCATCTCAGACGCTGATCTGAATCAGAAATTCTTTTGTGTGTTTTAAACGAATATTATGGGTAAACTGGAAAGGCTAGAATATACATATTAATTTTAAAAGAACTATTATTTTTTGAATTTCAAACTTAAGGAACCAAAGATTATTTTTTAAATTTAAATTGAGGTTATTATTAGAAAAAGTTATATTTCAGTCTTTCCTTCTTTGTTCAAAACCTATTTTTGCACTCAGATTATATTCCCTTCGTTCAATAATGGCGGTAGAAAATGGATATTTATCTTCCAAAAACAGACGAAAGGAGATTTTAATTATGTTGTATCACAAAAATGTGCAGCCTAAGTCAGATTTAATGTTCAATGACATACTGAAATGCCATTTATTTTTGTAAATTACTCAGTTTCATGTTAAATTAGTTAATACGAATAGCTATTTTTCACCTGTTATAATTCGTTCAACTAATTCTCTTCACCTGTTATAATTCGTTCAAATACCAATTCATCATAAAATTCAGAATTCAAAAAAAAGTAGCCCGTTTTCCTCTTGTTCTGGTTGTCCAGGTTCAGGAATGGTTATTTTCTGTGTGCTATCTGTGAGATGTATGACTGTACCCCCATGTAAAAAACGGGTTTTGCAAGAGACTGTGATGAATGTGTAGCTAAATTTTTACTCTTGGTCCTAGTTGGCTGTACTTCAAGCAAGGTACAAATATCTTCGGCTTAAAATCTGCTTATGATCAGCGGGGCTGGCCCTTGACAAGTGGCATAAGTAACAACAACAGATTATAAAAAGTGATTTCCAAGAAAAAATAGAGTATTGATTTTCCACTACCTGAGGTAGAAAAGTTACAAGTGAAATTGCAAAGACGGTAGTTGAAGAATAATTTAAATAGAACGCAATGACCATATAAAAACGTTTATGAGCGTGCTTCTGTCAATAATTGTTACAGTAAATCTTTTGTCAATGTTTATTTTTTGAAACAACCTGCATTCATCGAATTTTATGGTTACGATCGGTGTCAAATAATTTAAATGGAAAAAAATGGCCATTCAAGGAATATGTAAACGTAATTACGAAAAAAAAAATATATTAAGTTGAAACATATACCAATTTTTATTCTCACTTCGCATTTATGCATGAATCAATGCGAAGCTGTTTTTTAATTTCATTCATCTGTTATTTTTCTTTTAAATACCAAAACATCGTAAAAGAAAAATGAAAGAGGTTTTCCACCAAAATTCAAGCAATGATTGCCCATAATCTAAAATATTGAAAATTGTAACTGAAGGTGCAATTGCGGACCATTTAAAGAATTCGTAAGCATATTTACAAAAATAATTACCAATGTGAATCTTATGCCAATCTTAATTCTTACTCTATTCAAATTAAGTGAATTAATACGATTTATATCGATTTTTCTTTCATTTGTCAATTATCATTCTTTTAAATATCAATAGATTTAAATAGTAAACAGAAGAAAAACTTTTTCCTGGCAAAAATCAAGCAGTATGAAAAGTTACTTATGAAAGTGGAATTACGATAACTGTAAAATAATAAATAGAAAAAAAGGACCATATGGAAATTTGTAAATGTAATTCTGAAAATAGTAATCAGAGCAAATCTTATGCCAGTTTTTATTGCTTGAAACAACTTGAATTGTTCAAATTAAGTGAATTAATACGAATCATAGTTTTTTCCCTTTATTCATCAGTTATATTTCTCTTACATGTCAATAAATTGTAAATTTAGGATGAAAAAAGTATTTTAGGCAAAAAAAAATAAATTGACTGTCCAGTACTGATATTAATTAAACTTGCAATTAAAAGTTCAACTTTGGTAGCTCCAAAATAATTTAAATGCAGCGGAAGGAGCATAAGAAAAATTTGTAAACTTACTTTCAAAAAATAATTACTAAGGTGTATGACAATTTTTATTCCCATTTTACATTATTGCATGATTAATACAAATCATAGCTAATTTCTAATTTAATTCATCAGTTATATTTCTTTTAAATATCAATAAATCGTAAAAGTATTATCCAGCAAAATTAGAGCAGCGATTCTGTAATACCTTTCGTACCAAAAGATGTTACAAAAAGTACAATGATGGTAGTTACAAAATAGTTTAAATACAAGGACCATATAAGAAATTAGAAAAACGGCTACCTACACTGATTGTTAAAATAAATCTTATGCTAATGTTTATTCTTTAAAACAACAGGAATTTGAATTGATGCAGAGTCTGAGAAGAAAACGACATAATCTTCTTATCAGGAAAGACTCAATAAGATTAGAAGTTCAACGTAATGGAGATCTCAAATTTATTCTTTTCCAAATTTTTCTTTTTATAAAGTCCATGGAATGAGTTTCAGTGGATGGATGGAAACGAGTTTCATCAAAACCTTTTTTGCCGAAAAAGAATAAGGAAGCAAAGTTTTGCAAGTTTAAAATGGAGTAGTGAAATTAATGAAAAATCCAAATACTATCTCATTCAGAATAAAAATTGGGAATATTATTTGTAATATGTAGTTTTGTTTAATTTATTTATTCATAATAAATTTTAAGTTCTATAGTTATTTTATTTTCTACTAATATTTTAAAATAAAGGAAGTATGAAACTTTGAAAAAAATATCGAAAGTTATTTTGTGAATATTTCGTTATTTTCGAATTGCAATAAGATAATGAATTGCATTGCATTTCTCATAGACCATTTTTTGACTTTTTCTTACTAGTGATAAGAAAACCCCCTCTCCGCTGTTTCATAACTAGTAATTCAATTCAATTTTTTAGCTTTTCTACTTTTTTCTTTCATGTACCATAAGCGTTGTCAGTCATGACTGTCAATTTTCAAAAGTCATGACAAATAATAAAATTACATCCACGAATTTATGAAACAACATTTTAATTCATGCCATTGATTGATCAGACGAAGTAAAATAAGGAATAGTTTTTATTACACTAAACTCTACTAAATCAAATCAAATAACTGGGAAAATATTGAGTGGTTATTACTAAATTTCAAGTTTCAAATGATCGGTTATAACAGGAAAAACTAGTGGGCCAATTATTATCAAACTTGGTAATAGTTAAAAGGAAGTCATGAGAATTTTTTTTCCACCAAAGAAAAAATGCCCAAAAAACCTAACACCAATGAAAGAAGGACGCTATATGAAATTTTGTTAAACAAAATCGATTTAAATTGTGTTAATTCATTTTTGAAACGTGTTACAAAGTATGTTCACCAACATTTTCTGTACGTGACATTTCTTCACTAACGCATTATCAACAGTAGGTCTTAGAATATTAGGAGGAATGTTATGCAACTGTCAGTTTGTCATAATTTTAGATTCGCCAAAATATTTAGGTTATTACCATAAAGAATGCGTTTGAGGTAACACACATTCCATTTGGTTAATAACACGCTTAAGAAACAGCTAAACATATTTTAAATCTACGTATTCATGTCCTATATAGCTTAACAATATTACATAAAGCCTTGTTTCCAACCTGTGGTGAGTTTTTATCCTTTTGGTTTTTGGTAGAAAAGTAATTCACGTGATCTACTTTAAATTATTTTTGAATTTGATAACATTTAGTGCAGAAGTTCTTCTTTTAGAACCATTTGAAAGTGGAACTTAATTATAACATTTCTGTACTTCAAGATAGGCAAGTTGATTATATTAGACCGTAACTAATTTAATTAGTATTTTTTGTAATAATTATTTCGTGTATTGTCGACTAAAAATGCATTTATAACTACAAATTTAAAAGGCAAGATTTATGTTCTGAGAGGTACTTATATCAAAATTCTCTTATTTTTATCATTTATTGTTACATTATATGTTTGTGTATTTTGTCTCTTGTATTTTCTTTCTAACATAGTAACAGTAATTGTGAAATGTTTTTTTTTGGTTTTTAATAAAGTCCACATACATCTATACCAAACCGGAAAGGGGCCATTTGAACCCTAGAAACGGAGGTGTGGTGTGGTGTTAAGAGGTGAATGATTAAATAGAAATGTTCAATCTTTCAATCAAAGTTCATTCAATAATACGAATTTTTTGGTATGTCAAACATTTAATTTTCCTTCAGTTATTAATGATTAAAAATTCTCTATAAATAAAAATTAAGTAAACCTGTTAATAAACAATTTTATGACTGAAATAAAAATCAAATGTAATGCAACTGAATTGTTTGAATGGTAAATAACTCTTGTAATCTTTCTGTATATTCATACTAAAACCCTTTCAATTTTCCTTTAATAATACATCATACAAATTTTTTTCTTCATTTATATTTTTTCATTAAAATCTACTTTAATTTATTGATTTAAATGTTATATAATTAAAAAATAATATTCTTTAAATTACATTTTAGGCTCTATTTAATTGTTTTGATTATTTACCATTCAGTCTTGTAAGAAATGTTTGTCAGTATCTTTGCAGTAATATGAATAGAACTTGTGATTTTTATTCCTTATTTATGTCTGCTTTTATTTTGATATAGTTTTTATTATAAAATTAATTAAATATGGATATAAAATTTACCTGTAACAATAATCTTCGAATAATTAGTGCTGACTTTCTTTTCTCTTGTGACAGAATTTTCTGTGTGGCATCGAAAACTGTATGAACTGTCATGTTCCGTTGTGTCTCTGATGTATAAATCACCATTCTGCAAGATCCCATATTTACCTGAAGTAAAAGATAAAGACCATTATATTTAATTGATTAATAAATAATCAAATTATCTGGAAAACAGAATTAACTAATTCCAGTGGACACATTTAGTAAAGCTTTCAAATATAATAAGACTTAATTCGAATTAAAACTTTATGGTAAATTAGATTGAAGCTTTTAAATAAATAGTTATGATAATAAGACAGACTATTAGAAAAGCCAAGAAAAAGAACATATGGATATTTTAAAAATATATATATATTAAAAATTTATTACTTTTAAAATAATATAAAAGAAATATTTTAACAAGGATATAATAATTATTTAAATATTGTTAAATTCTATAGCGTATTAATTTGTACTTATTTTAATGAGAATTCAAAATTGCTTTGCATGTAAAATGATTGCAAATTAATAATTTAATATTTTTTTACTTATTTTGAATGTTTAATTAAAATGATAATATTCGGTATTGGAAATTAAAAAATAAGATTTAATTTAAAAATAATTTACAAAAATATTTTTATAAAACTAACACTTGTTTGTAATTAATAGACTTTTTAGTCCGAAAAAAATCAAACAGATTGTTGAAAAATATGTATTATAAGTTTGTTTTTTAATGGTAAATGTTTTCAAAATATTCCATGCAGTGGAACAAATATTATATTAATAATGTATTTTATTCATTTTACATCGTATAATTATACACAAATTTATTTATTTACTATCTGATTTTATGAATAATTTTAATTATATATTCTTGATTTTTTATAAATTCATTTAATTTATAATGAATTCAATTAATTTAAAAATATACTTTATTTAAATTTAAAGGAAGTTTAAATAAAATGTGGGTTATTTACCTTTATCAGTATAAAAACTTTCATGATTTTAATCAAAATTATTATTTTTTAATTTGGAAGTTTCGAATTAGCTTATAAACAAAAAATCTTACCAAAGTTTTCAGAAAAAAAATTAAGGAATTGAATATCTTAAAATGATTTGTCTGTAAACAAATGTTTCATTGAGTTGTACTGAAGTAAATTATTGCATTCATATTTGATTCTGAAAGCAATGAATTTTAATGAGTTGCTTATTGAAGAAAGTTGTTCCACAAAATACATTTTGCTGTGAAATCGGAAAATTTACTAATGACTTTTCTCTGGTATAGTAATACGAAACATATTTCTGAAATAATGAATAGTCAAAAACATATTTTCAAAATGTAGAGCATCAAAAGAAATATTTCTTGGAAAATTATAAAATGATAACAAACTGGAATTTTCTATTCTTGTTCATCAAGAAATTAAAAAAAAAGAAAGGTAATTACAGATCCTATTTTTTTAGTATAAGAATTTTTAAAATAAGAATTACTCAAGCATATTAAAATAACATTAAAGACTTTTAATTGAAATTGATATTTTCAAATGAATATTCGTAACAGTGTTCATTTATATTGTAGTTATTATTAGTTATTCCAGTAATTTCATTAAATTTTTTTAATTCATACCAGTTTTCCATATAAATGGATAATGGCTAAACATATCAATAAATTTGTGGTTAATTAATTAACAATAAACAATGAATCATTGTATTTAATTATTAGAAATTTTCTTTCTGGGTAGGTTTTATATTATGATTGTCTCCTCTCTTTATTTTTGTTTTTGAAAGACAACATAAATTTATTATGTTTAGTACATATTTCATCGAAAATTATGCATTGTTTAATATTTCAGATAAAGCTATCAAAGATCCTCCAAAACACTATTGTTTGTCTAAGATTCATTTTTCAGGAATTCTTGTCGAAGGAATAAATAACTTCTACCGAACTTAACACAGTCAAAGGATCTCACTCTGACAAATTTCTTTGTTAAATATTACTACATTTATTTACAGTTCAAAATCAATCATCCCCAAATATTTGGTAATGGTAAATTGAAAGACACTTATTCAAATGACAATTGACATGTTAAACGTCATTTGCAATTCCATCATTTACATCTGTTATGTCTGGACAATTTCACTGAACAATTCAAACATTTCTAATTATTGACATAATTCTACAGTTATGTAGTTTTATTTTAATTTTCGAACTTGGATACCTGGGGTAAGTTTGAACTGCTATTAGTTAATCCATATCGTGTAAACAATAAAGAGATACTAATCTTTTATTAAATAAAGCAGATAGCCTGTATTAATCAGTGTATAATCATTGCTATGTTTTGTTGTTACGTGATTTAATGCTGTAACGCCATTAATGACTCCGAATTCTTTATAAATAAATTTTTCCTGCTTTTTAGTTATTTGATATCAGTAACTATTATTATAAATTCGATGATATTTCGCTAAAATTGCAATTTTCTACAAATGTCATAGAATAATTTGAATTTGATTGCGCTGTATTAACTCAAATCTTGAGACGTTAGTCAAAATGACTCTGCATTTTCCATTAGCTGTGAATATTAAATTTTCCTTGAATGCAATGAACTCTTGAGTACCTTTAAGTTATTCCTTCATCAGTGTGCTTGCAAAAGTCTAACTAGGAACATATGCATATAGCCTCGTAATTCTATTTCCAAGGTTTTTTTTCATTGATGGAGTCAGTTACACCACATCTCTAAAACTACTTTTAATGGATAAAGAACAAAGGTATGTTCTCAAAGTATTATTTAAAAATATTGCGTTCCTAATTTTTGTTTGTTAAATTATAATAGTTATTAACATTTGTGTAATTCCACAATATCTAAACAAATAAAATACTCCTTTAAAGATTGTTTAGGTTGTTCATTTATCATCTTTCCAGAGTTTAATATTATAACATTTAACATTTTTTAATATTAGTATTTTTGATAACTACTTGATTATCAGAATGAATTGTGTTTTCATAATAAATTAAAATGCAATTCATAAATGACAACAAAGAAAAAAAAAAGCAATGAAGTCATTTTGACTCCATGTTTATGACCATGTGTGAAAATTCATGTCTCCACTTACGGGTTAAATAGTACTAATAATTACTGAGTATTATTCGATATAATTATTGAACATCGTTCTATATAATTATTAAACACCATTCAATATAATTATTGAACACCATTTAATATAAGTGTCTATAAGACAAATTTGATAAAAGTGTCATAATTGATAAAAGTGTCCATAAGACAAAATTACTTAAAAATGAATAAACAGGCAGCAATATTCTAAAATTGTAAAATATTATAAAAAATAAGAATTAAGAAAAAGCATGCAGCTAAAATATATGTGTTAAGTTTCATTATTAGAATTCTTTTATCTTGTAACAACATAATAAAAGTTTCATTTATGCACAAATTAAGCCCAATTGGTTCACTTAAATATATTGCACTTTAATATAACTTTAAATAAATTGCATTTTGACTCTATGTCTATGGTCGTGCATGGAAATTCAAGTCTATAATTACGGATAAATTAATGCTTATAATTATTAAACGTTATTTGGTATAATTATTGAACATCATTCAATATAATTACTGAACCTCATTCGATAAAAGTGGCCATAAGACAAAATTACTTAAAGTGAATAAACAGCCAGCAACATTCTAAAAGTGTTAGATATTATAAAAAATAAGAATTAAGAAAACACATATAACTAAAATATATGCATTAAGTTTCATTATTAAAATTCTTTGTAATGAATGACATAAAAAAAAGTTTCATTTATGCACAAATTAAGCACATTTGGGGCATTAAAATAAATTTTACGTTAATTGAATTCATTAATAAACAGCTCATTTTAAAACGAAAAAAGTTACGATTCCCGTCTTAGAACTCTTTTTTGACTATAAAAATAATGGTTCTTCGGAGGGAAAAAAGCAAAGTTTATCTATTTTTTCTTTCTTTTCAATGATTATTCAAAAACCATTTTATCTATTCTATATGATTCCATTTCCAACAAAATTATTCATCATAAAGAATACTTAAAACGATCATTGCCTGACCTTCAAAGACATTAACTTACTTCCAACAGAATAGTTTATCACAAAAAAATGAATAATAAATGCAATAATTAATTCCAGACAAATATGCAATGTCATTAAAGTTTCATAAATCAAAGGTTCTTCTTAAAAGAAAGGAAAAAAAAGATGAGTCTCAAATTGAAAGAAGAGAACTTAGAGCAAACTGGGCTGGAATACTTTACCACTAATGATTCCTGGAGTAATGAGAAAGCCATCTATTCTTTCCCAAGACGTCACTTTCACATAATCACTCACGAAACTTGGGATAGGACATCGCAGAAGTGCCATGTTCCCTCGTAGAACAAACTCGTCAGACAGACGTATTTCATACTTCTGATTCACCACTGAAAAAGAAATAATCACACGCTTAGTTGTGAATCGATACTTAAATCAGCGTTTGGTTTTGATTTGAAAGAAACTAATTACCACTTGGTATGAAAGAGATGATTCATCATTTGCAAGGATACCGTGTTTTGACTTTCGTGTTTGTCATTAAGTTGTTAAGAATCACAAACATATGTTAAATATGTTTTTAGTGTTATGACATGCAATCTGTTACAGGTTAACTGATTTTTGACATAAAACTGATCAATATTTTTTTAAAAAGTTACAATTATATTTAGAATAGAGTGGTTTGGTAAAACATGTAATTGCTGTTCTGAATCATGAGTTTTTCTATAGCTAACAATCAAACCGTTGAGACAAATTACTAATTTCTGATATGTAATTTTTAAAATTAATCTATTTAGCAAAATTCAAAAAACGATTCTCAAGCATTACAAATGTATGAAACACGATGATATTATCATTATATTTTATTTGCATATATTGAAAAGGTACGTAATAGATTAACAAGTGGGAAATATAAATAATGGTGGAATAAAATAGTTTTTTTAAACAAAAAATTATAAATCTAAAAATAGATAATTACTAAATAAATACATTATACATAAAATTTATTTAAAATGGACTTAAAAGTTTACATTTGAAAATATGTATAGTTTTTTCCGTCTTTAATAATTTCCGAATAGAAAATGGTTATGATTTTATGAATCCAAAAATGCAAAATGCAAGTATATATATATTTTTCTCATTTGGCTCTGCATTTTCTTAAAATTTTACAAATTGTAATCCTTTGAGAAAACATTTTTTAAAAAATAAATCAATATTAAATAACTCATATCTAAAGAGTTCAGCAACATTACAAATACTACTTAAACTTATACCCATCTTAATTCTTGAAAAATGAAATGAAAGAAAAAAATAGTAAATCATATTTTCTCTATATTTAACTAAGGAAATTCCTCTCACTCTTGAGCTTATATATTTAGATAGATGGCTCTATAAAGCATTAAATGGTGTACATTGAAACGTACATTCATTTTAGAAGAAAATGAATTTATAAAGCGGACAACAATGTTTAACAGAAATTGTCGGAAAAAAATTATTTATTTCTCTTTACTTACTTATGCTAAAATAATTCTGTTATTATCAGATTACCATAAAAATTTAAGAGAAAATTTAACGATAAAAACTATATTTTTATTCGAATAAATATGAAGATTTTTTTTTCCTTTTTGTAGGAGATTTACTGAAATAAGTTACATTTCTTTAAAATTTATTCAAGATTACTTTCCCTCCTAAATAAAAAAGGGAATTTAAGTCCTTCAAGATCAAATAAAAAGTTCAGCGAAATACTTGATACAAAATTTATCAATTTAAAAGTTCTAATAATTAAAAAAAATTACATACACATTCTGAGCAACTTTTTAAAAATATTCGTTTCTGTTAAAAATAGCATTAAATACCGAGATGTCTTATAAAATGTAATAAGTACAATTGAAACTAATTTTATAAACATTGGTATGATTAAAAAAAATTACATATTTATTTTTAGTAACTTTTAATAAATCAAAAGAAAGTAAATAATTAAGAGAAAGTAGAAATAGAGAGTTTAATTTTTTTTAAAAAAATATCATAATTATCTTAATAATTTGTCGATAATTCAAGAAAATATTTGTTTGATAGAATGCACTAGTTATTTTCATCGATTTTAAAAACCAATCAGTTTTAATGAAATCCATTGTTTCTAATAATTTATTATATCGAATTTAACTTGGAAATGTAAACAAACTAATTATCATCAAACTACTCAATATAAAAATTAAAATCGGTAATACATCTTTTGATAATGAATCCATGATTTAATATCAAAAATTCAGTCAATATCTTATTTACTAATACTATAAATTGTTACTTCCTGAAAAATTCCACGTTAGTACTTTAGAATGCAATCCAAAAAACAAAATATCTATTTATCCTGAAATTTTAATACTATAATATATTAGTATTCTTACTCAACGTATCGATTTCAAGCCATTTATTGCGAACCATATTTATGGCGTTTTATGATGGGCACAAAAAATTATTGATTTTTGTAAGGTTAGATCTAAACAAACAAAACAAAATTTGCTAAAAATATGTCATATCTGATAAGCGTTAATTCAATTTCTTCGTTCCCGTTTCCTCCTAAGGGTAAAAACTAGGAGAAGAGATTTTAAAAACTTAATGTGGCTCCTCTATCTTTTAATGACAAATTAAAAATTTGACATTCATTCCTAAAATAGGATGATTGCTTCAGAAATGATTACTTTTAAAATTAAATTTAACTCTGTAAATATACCTAATCAGTAATATACAATGCACACATTATCAAGAATATGCTTGCTCATGTTGCAAAGCATTGCATTCTCAGTTGTGCATTACTTAACCATAAATTAAGTAATGCACAACTCAAAAAAGCATAACATAAAAGAAAATAATATCCTTTATTATCTACTATTATTCTTTAATAATTAAATTTACCTTGGGTAGAAACATAATATATTTTCCCTAAGTCGATGCCCCCTACTTTTTAATTTAACTAACTTAATCCGGAAACAAAATAAAACAACCTTTTTCTCCTCCATTATAGTTTTTTCACGAAGTTTACTCATCTGCTGTAGGATTTTCAACTAAAAGGCTTGGCCCACTTCCCTGGCCACATTAACACCTACCCTCCCGAAAGCTCTCGCGAGTACCAGGACTGCCCCCAAATTGCGTTATACAGGCGCCGGGTTCTCAACCATCTTGTAAATCGTTTTTATCTGCAGGAAGGAACTTCAATTTCACTTTACGAAGGTGAAAGAGATGTGGAGTGCTCTTCTATTGCGTTTTACGGTGACATTTTGGGCAGCTGAAATGTGCCGGTCTCCCGATATATGAGTAGAAAGCTCCGATATTGTATTTATTTTAGGCTTAGCGTTATCTTTTGATTGAGTTTTCTCGGGACTAAAAATCAAGTACTAGACAAGTTTTTTTTTCTCTCTCTAAAAATAAGAACTGAAATATGTTTGTTTTGGATTAAGGTATCTAATATAATCTACCAAAATGAAGAGCATTAAATAGGGGCTACCAGCAAATTAAACAGGATCGCTTATGATACATTCAATGTGAAAATCATTTTTTTTTCTCTTGTTAGTTGTATCTGAGATGATATAATTTAAAAAATATGTGAGCTAAGAATTGTTTACATTAAAAAAACAATATTTTAATTTAATTCTAAAAACAACATGAATTTTTGGCTTTTAATGTTTTGTTTATATCTTTTCACCGATCATAAAACTTTTAAATGACGAATTTTATTAACTTAAGTACTTTTTTTAACATTTTGTACATTTTATATATCAATTATCAAAAATTATTTAATATATTTCCTTATATGTGTGTTTATTAAGATTTTCCTTTGCAAAAAAAGAATTTATTAACAACTGAATTGAAAGCTGAATACTATATCTCAACTAATAAGTTTGAAAACTTATTAATTAGAAATATTTTTGTAGTTTTTTAAAAATATTTTATAAAGAATATCATCAATTTACAAAGTTTAATAGAGATAATCTATATCTTACAATATATAGGAAAAGTAGTATACTTTGATTTCCATTTAACCTTTTTCATAAAATGTGTGGTCATGAAATGTACCTATGCATTTTCTTTTTTGCAAAACTAGCTAAAATTTAATTTTCTAATTCTCGATAGTTAGAAAAAAATTTAATGTCTATACAAAAATTTAACTGAAGGATTAAAATTAATCAAAAATAAAATAAATGACAGTAAGCTATTTCAAATCAGGTTTCAAACACAAAACTTTAAGCCAGAATCATATCCAAATTATTAATTGTTAGATTTGAAAAGAAAAAAAAATATGAAATGAGATGCAGAGTTTCAGAGATTGAGATAAATATTTTTTTTAGGTTTTAAAAATGAAGAAATATTTAATTCAAAGCTATGTTAAAATTCTGTAATCAAATCAATTTTTTTAGTGTCTATAATACTATTTTTTTTTGTTAGAAACAGAAATTTATATACAACAAAATTTTGACACGGTTATTAATTTTTCTTCGTACATGCTAATTTAAAACAGCTAATATCATAGACTTTGAGTGCTTAAATTCTGAAAATAGCATTTTGTAGCTAAGATGTTCTGAGTGAAAGAAATTCAAACGATTGAAATTGAAATTTGAAATTTATACTCTATTCAGAAACATCGGCAATTATTAATTGATTAAATACATCTATTTATCTAGTTAATATGAAACAGAATGCCTATTTGTAAAAGCATGACAGATTATTAAATTTGCTGATCCATTAGTTACAAATCTTCAAGATTATCCAACAAATGGTAGTAGTGAAGATCAAAAAACAACAAGGTTATCGATAAGAAAGAGCTCATTCCACAGACGGATTTCTTATTCAGGAAAATCATTTATTGAAAATATATAATATCTGTAATCTTATCATAAGTAACAAAAATGATGAGAGCTTGAAATTGTATTACAAAAAGACAGATTTGACAGAAATATTTACCAATAAAAAGAAGATGTAATTTGAATAATCTCGATTGTTGATTGACGTGCTAGTATGATTGTGAAGGTTCTGTTTGTTATTTTAACTATCGAGAAAGTTCTGGCTAGATGGTGGCTTGCCTACTATTTTACAATTAAAAACAGACAAACATGTTTTTTTTTGCTTTTTTATTCTATTCGCTAAGTATCATGGTATTATGCTAAAACATATAAGGAGGATAATTTGCTACTACTTTCTAAACTTCTAATTGGATTTCAGTGGGAATTTCAGTAAGAAAATACAGTGATTCATACTCTAAAAACAATAAAAAATATAATTTAATTGTTAGAATATATAAATTCTTGGCTTTCTAGCCTGCTGCCCAATTCTTAACTCAACAGGAATTCACTCCGAGTTTTTCATCGTAAGATTTATAGCAACGATATACACTACATTTTCGTAAAAAAGCCCGATAGATTCCTTTAGCATATATATAGAATGAAATCGAGGTAATAATATCTTTGAGGGCAACTTTTATTTATGGAATAATTAATAAAAATTAATGCACAATTATGTTTTAAGATTTGATTATTTTAATTTGATCTTATTTTTTAAAGATTTTAAAGCCATGTTGTTTTACTTTTAATTTCTTAAAAACTTGCAATAAGTTCAAATTGACTGCTCTTGACATAGTGTTATATGCTGATGTGTAATATAATACTTTGAAGTCACGTTTATAATACCGATTATTTATATATTTTTTTAAAATTTGAGTGATTTTGTTTATTTTCTAAACTTTAAGGTTTGCTTCCATTAAGTAAGCAATGACTGATGATTTATAGAAAAGTGGAAGCGTGAGAAGTAAAGTAAACCTTTGTGTTGCAATGTAATACGTTTAATATAAAATATCATCATCGCTTCTTGGAAAAGGCATTTAGATTGGCCAAATCTGAGACTATTTTTAATGCCAATTAGCTGGCTACATTACATACATCTTTGTTTAAAATACTTCTATTTGTATGTTTTCGGCTGAAATCACGTAGAAGAATTTCATTTTTTGTACATATACAAATTCTTATTCGAAGAGGAGAGCGTGAAAGAATTTCATTTTTAGTTTAGAAATGATGTGGGAAAACATCTTTTTTTTTCTATGAATTATGAATGTTCCCTTCCTGAAGTAAGACGAAGATTTCTTATTTTTTAAAATTTAATTTTACATTTCTTCTGCAGTGTTTTTTATTTAATTCATTTTATATGCTTATTTATATTTAAAGAATAAATTATTTTTTATTTGTTCATTTGTTTGTAAATATATTTTTATCTCAAAAAATCAAAAGTAATATTTTATAAAATTTTCCTCTGGTTGCAGTAAATTTTGCCCTAAAATATATCGTCACATTTTACTTTATGTTCACCAAATGGATACCTTTCTTAATATATAAAAAGTCACTCACTTTAATGAGAAGTAAAAACTTTTCGTGTAGTAACTGTAAATTCAGAATTTTTTTACTGGATACAAAAACCATATCCCGACCCAAATGTTAGAAATTTTTTTAAGAATATAATTTTATTTAGATTTTTCTAAAATTTAAATATGTGATATTACATTGAATCTTTCAAATATGAACATAAAGAAACAATATTCTTCAAAATCAAAGTTATTTTTTGAAAATTTTGATGACTTGATACAATTCGAGATAAATCAAACAAACATTTTATTTTGTGAAACTAAATTTATCAACTACCCAACTTAAAATTTATACTTTATCTTCTGGAATGAATGTAAAAATTTCTACCAAAGATAGCATGCAATTAGAGGGGCATTTGTTTCAGTTTCAATTTCATTTCTTTTTTTACGTAAATGTGCACAGAATCTATCTTTGAGTTAAATGACCCAAATTATTTATAAATCATTGTATTTACCTTTTTCAAGAGAAACTGAGGGAATAAATTAAGGTAATTACCTTAATTTCTCAAAAAATACCTTGAGAAATAAAAACGAAACAAAAACCCCACAGAAGTATTTTATTTTATTTGTCAGTGCATTGCATTAAAATTAAATTAATTGTTCTTTTTTTCCAATTTAAATGCACACTTTCCTGCTGAATAGTAATTACTAGCAAATGGTAATTTATTTTATTTTGCACTCGTCTTTTACCGTTTAAAATAAGAGAATTATCTGAAACAGGAAACTAGAATACCCATTTGTAAAACGTACACAAAATAAGCCTCAATGCTCGGTTTCTGTAAAGTCGTAGATTATAAATGAGTATTTTATGATATGTTTCGGTTTATTTTCGATAAATGGAGGTAAACATCATTTTCTGTTTTTTCTTATAAATTGCTTTTGCTCTTTTTGGGTCTAATAAAAGAGAAAACTGAAATAAATTGTATGCAGTTGGAGATTTAATTTGCAATGTTAATAGAATCTACAGAAAATTACATGTACATATGGCAATAACTATCTTTGAGTTATGATATGCGGTTTTAAAATTATTTAATATCTTGTCTTCTTATAGATATAGAAATATTCCACGCTTTTGCCATATACCAGTTCACTTTAAGTTTGTAAAAAATAAGGGATGGCAGAGAAGATTTTTTAGTAGATAGAAATTGTTCTGATAAATAACGATGAGGAGTTAAAAAAATAGATAGCATATAACGATAGTTCATTCCTTCTAGAAAATACGAAACATAAATGCAATTCCGTACCAGAAAAGAATATATTACAGCATTTGAAAAAGATCAGAAATAACTAAACAAACACCTAATTGTTACTAAACAATCGAGAATAGCACTAATCTCTCAGCCTACAATTAAAGATCTTCCTCAGAGATCAACACTACTAAGAAAGAATAAACTTCATTGATTTAAAAAAAGTTTTCACAAAATAGAAGAAAAAAATCTGGAATATAAAACTCTGTTCATATTACAAAACATTGTCATGATTCTTTTATTGTAGATAACATTAATTTTCTCGACAAACGGTAGCCAAGTTTGTCATCAAGGCTGTATAATCGGCAATGAAACCTTACCTGCAATGGTAAAATTCGTAGGTAAGGTTGCATCAGGTTTGTCATATGGCATTTGAATATTGATATAGCATCCTCTCAGAACCCAATTTAATGTCTGTAATAATATCTCATACGCTATAACTCGAACTGCTTAAAAGTATTGAATAAGTTTCGAAATAAAGCAAATTAGCATACAAATGAACTGAAAATCACAAAAAGGAAATGGGAAATCATGTAAAAAATCTATGTTTAGCAATTTGAAACAAAACAAACTCAGGGATTTTAAAGAAATAACTACTTTGAAAAAGGCAAGATAAACGTGAATAATAAAAAAATTCTATTGCTAAATATATGATGATACTTATTCCTTTGAGAGCATTTTATAATTAATAAACATCGCCTCATATGAGAAAATAAACTTTTAACATATTTTAGAACATAAATTAGCTATTTGAATTGACAACAAAAGAAATATATTTTATATAAGGCTTTTAAAGACACTTTGAAAATAAGTGTAAATTTTCAAACGACTCAAAAAGGCATTAAAGGTTTTAATAAAATTTTGTAATGTCCTAATTTTATAAGTAATAAATTATAATCGCCAAAAAATTAAATAATTCTCTTAAAAACTTATTATAGAAAGTGCATCTTTTACAAATTAGGGTTTTAATTAAAGTTAAATCTAAAAAATATATATAAGTTTAATATTTGAAAAAAGTTATCAGATATGTTATCTATGGTTTAGTTCATAAATTAATGAAAATTATCTCAAGAAAATAACAAAAAAAATTGAGATTCAATTTCCAATATTAAATTTGAAAGGATACTGATGAATGATAGAACATAGCCTCTTGAAAGAATAAGGATAGACAAATTTGGGTGTCTATTTTTATATTAAATTAGATGCGTTATACTCGACATGCAATTTTCGCAATATAATGTTATCTTTTACATGGCAGTCATGTTCAGCTGATTCAGCTGATATATATGTCAGTTGCATTGTACTTGATATGTATATTTTGCAGAATGTAGTTATTTTTTAACAACAGAGACATGCTGATATTTATCACAATGTGAAGAAAATACGCATTTTTTTCCGAAGCCTTACTTTTTTGAGAACCTATAAATTTCTTGAGATATAAAAGAAATTATCAAATAAGACATAATGGCCCATTTTTTCGTTTGTCTGATATTTCTGAATAGTCACCTTTAAATATCAGAATGATTTCCTTCAAATCTAAAGTTCTAGAATTATTATTTTTTATTTCCTGTTTGAATGATCAGTAATTCTTTGAATAATGGTAAATGGTTGTTCAAAAAAAATCACCGAACAATGGTATAATATTTTATAGATATAAAAATACATATTTGTTTAAATATTTGACACAAATATCTACAATTGAAATCATTTGCATTATTTCACTCATTAATATTCATTTATATTAATTCTACTTATATTTACTACATGTATTCCTGTCTGATAACTGATATTTGTAAAGTTGTAATATGTGTTTATTAATTGTACAAAAACCTTCTTTTACATATTTATATGATAAACAGTCATTTTATTTGGAAGAAAGTTCTCAAAATATAGCTAAAAATTTCTGTCATATACATAGTGTATATAATAAAAAATTTGCACTACACCACTTATATTATTCTGTAATTATATATGTCGCATATATATTATAGTTCTGAGATTAAATTTAATTATTTAGAGGATCTGAATAAATTATGTAATACATGTAAAACTTAAAATTCCCTATAAAATATATGAATTCTTAATTTTTCAATGCAATTTTGGTCCTTTGTAAAAATTTAAAATCTTTCCACAGTATATCAAAAATGTGTTTAATCATGGAAAACAACAGACAATTTTTATAAATAATACGGTATAAGTCCGAAACAGTATCCATTTTATAACAGCCAGAATTTAGACCGATATAAGTAAATTATAAATGAAACTAATCTGCTCTGAGTTACCATCCTCTATCTTTTCAAAAACCATGGCATGAGTAATGTCATGCGTGATGCTAGTTTCATTGTATAGCATGAATGTGCCATGTCTAAAGATAAGTCTTGAACTGGATAATGGTGTGAATGATTTATGAAGCAATTCTGGATAAATGGGTGAGGCACCATATATTTTTCTGGGTATACACTTCCGTGATTACAAGATTAATTGGTGATATTAATATATACATTGTATTTGCAAATATGTGGCAGTAGATAAAACTAATAAAAAAACTAAATAGTATAATAAATAAATACATAATATAGAATCTCAAAGAAATATTTGAAAATAAGAATGGTTTTTGTCTTTTACCAACACAGCTATATTTTTGTTATAAATCGTCAGATGACGATAAAGAATATGGTTTCGGATGACCAAACGTGAAGATATTCGATTAAAATAGCTCTTAATCAAGTGATCAGTAAAGAATACTAAATGTGGATAATTCACCTAGATAAACTGTATATACAAATGTGATTACAAAAACATATTAAGTAAATATTTAAATTATTAAATATTTATTATAAATGGAGACAATTTTTATCACTTATTTCTAATTAAAAATAATCGAAGAAATGCATACAATACATCACTTGATTTTATTATATGTTTCCTGATAAATTCTGTAAAATAGGTGTTGGTGTTTGTTGTGAACATAATGGTGATGCTTCATGAAAAGTTGTTTTGCGTGTTACAATATGCAAAGGATGAATCTGTTCTTGCAGTTCAGCGTGGATTTCGTTATAAATTCAACGAAAAGCACCTCATCAAAAAACAGATTTATATTCAATATTAAAATTTCGTGGAAGTATTGTTGAATATGCAAAAGAAAAGCAGTAGTCATTCTCTGACGCAAGTTGAAGATGCTCAGCGTATTCAAACACTTTTGAAAGTAGACGGGAAATGTCGTCATATCTGTGAAACTATATTAAAATTAATATATGAGAATAAATTTTACCTACAATTAAAAAGATTTGCGAAAAGGAATTCAAGAAACAATAACTTTCAGCGTAGTAAACACTGCTTGCTTGATCCATGCTAGTTGATGCTTTTTACCTAATAAGTAGAGTTCAGTGCCTTCAAAGCTTTAAGCTTTT
>JAOUZG010035502.1:1682365-1721516 GCA_026289955.1 Argiope argentata | reverse complement strand
ATCGATTCTGAAATATTGATTTTAATAGGTGAAATAATTTTGATTTAATTCTTTCGCAACATTTATTTTAATTAAATTATTTTAATTATTATCCAGTAAGGTATAATTTTAGCATCAAAATATTTCGAGTTGTAGATGGGTACTTATCCTTTAGCCACGGCGCAACTGTAAAAATCGTCAAATAATGTAGAATTCAACTAAAATTGTTTAGCAATTTTTCGTTTGAACCCACTTAACGGAAAATTACCAATATATGCCCTATATAATCCAATAAAAAAGGCATATTTCTACTGGGTAATGATGTCAAATAAACCTGTAGGCAATGATGCAACCGCTTAACGTACTGATCTTTAGTATTATTATACTTCCGAGTTGTTTTAATCTATTAAATTAATGAACCTTGCATTCTTAAAACATCTGCATTATGTCTTTATAATACTTTATGCCATTCGAGTGGATAAACAAAAATTAAAAGGCTATTGCAATAGTAATCGAATAGTAGCAAACTAACAATGATTGGAATAGCATGGCGAGGCTCAGTTCAATAGGGATTGCGGGGATTTTGAAAGACAATTATGTAGTATAAAGAATGCCCTATAACAACAAAGACCGTTTTAGGATTGTAGGAGATGATTTTCATTTCTGCAAAAAGTAGTAGTTATGTTTTTTCATATGGATTGATTGTTCACTGATATTTTAATTTCTATACTGATACATGACATTAGATTTTTTATGCTAGGGGAAAAACATGCATTAGATTTTTCAAGTTATAAGAAGGAAAATGTGTTTAAATTAAAGAAATATATGGTGTAATATTTAGATAAATCTTCTTCTAGTCAATGAGTATTAATGTCGAAATGGCATAAAAGAATTAGAGGCGAGGTAGTAATATGGTCGGTGGAGTTGTAGAAAGATCTGGAGAGGAGCCCTAATTTTAAGGGCTCCACAATGTCTCCACAAATGCTGAACGTTACTGAATTACTTCTTTTCGTCAAACCTTCCTCCAAAGAAACAGTTTTTGTCATGTGTTTGGAAGAAGAGATGCCAATTCATATGTCGTGCTTGTCAAGGGCCAAAGTTCAAAATTAGGAAACTTGTCCCAAAATATCCCTTGTGCTGTTTCAAAAGGAATGCTAATATAACTAAATTAATTAAACTGTTTGAAATTAGAAGTATAAAAATATACCCTGTGATATTAACAACGTCAACTTGTTACTTGCAGCTGTAATATCGTCTGTTTCTTTCTTCATACGAACTTTATTTATATAAATGGCTCTGGGCCATTTACGCCATTTATTTCTATCTGTTTGAAAGGTAGCATTGTATTTATTTATAGTGAATGCTGTTACTTATATTTTTCTACACAACAAGGAGAGAGGGCAATTATCTAAGAAATAATTCAGAAATTCCCATATTTTAAATTAATTATTAGTTGAAGAATTTCCAAGTTCTATTTCATAATTTAAAGATATATAATTTTCAGTTTTGACAGCATGCATTTCTACCACTAGAATAACTCTTAAGCATTCATGAAATCTTTCTTAAAATTTTATATATTACTGTTTAGAGAAAAAAAACTAAATCTAATGTTGAAATACTTCCAAATAAAATATCGAAATATTGCTACCTTCACATACATTAATTTCTCCACTAATAAATATTTCATACTAGATATACAAATGAAATTGAAGTACTGATTCCGCCATTTACTTAATAATTTCACATGCCTATCACCGTTTTAAAATAACCAGACGAAATTTATTTTACGCACCAAATTCAAAAAAGGCTAATAATATTAAATTAATTTGAACGAAATTTTACTGATTCATAGATGAAAAAATTTCTTCAAATTAAAAAAAAATCAGTCTTTAGTACTTTTGTAAACATTTCTTTCAATATAATGAAATACTTTCATTTCTTTTGCTCTTGTGTTTTCTGAAAAAATTTAAATACCGTTATTTTTTTAAATTGGTTTCTGACATTTAGTTCGATTCAACTGATATCTGACATTTCAATTAATTACTGATTAGTTTAACTTTAGAAATTTATTAATTATGCCAATTTATTATAAATAGGATTAAGAATTTGGTGATAAATATAATTAAATATGTAATTATGCAAATTTATTATGAATTTGATTTTAATATCATATTATAAGCATATTTATATCTGTAATTCTGCCAATTTAGGATATATCAAATTTAAGTATTGTTTGCTAAATATACTAAATATGTAATTTTGACAATTTATGATTGTATTGCTTTAAGAATTATATTATCATAATTTCATATTTAAATATATTTATGTTAAATATTATTACAAATAAAACTATGTAGCTTTATAATTTATCATACTACCAAAATTTAGAATAACATATATCAACAATTCATTATGCAATCATTAACTTCCCAACTATATTTTAAATGTCTGGATCATACACCTTATATTTTGAATAATTCATGTGTCAATCCTAAACCAACATGAAATTCACTGCATTTTTTTTGTTCATTTTTAATTTTTCTTTCTAAAAATTCACCAAATTCTACCTTTTGAGTTTGACTTCATTCTTCAACTAATTCGGAGATTCTCGCATAAACTTCCCTTAGTTTACACGCCTGAGTGCAATCGGAATCTTTAATTCGCCAAGATTCGTATTTACTTAATCCTGGTGGAAGAACAAAAAAAAAAGTGGGACATGGCTTAGGGTGACATTTTTCTAGTAGGAGCACTTTGCGAAATGACTAGTTCCTAACCATTTGATCGATGCTCTGAGTATGACAGGAGTAACTAGGATGGCAAGATAATAAATCATAAGAACTTGTAGCTTAAGCAACGGCGGGAGTGTCGGCGGAAAGACGGTATAACTAAGTGAAGTAAACACTTGGGATTAGATATCCAGGCAGGGAAATCTACAGCATGGTACAGCATAGAAAAAGGAGTCTAATTTGTTTTGTGATGCTTTCTGCTGGATTTGATGGAAATAATTTCAGTTACCTCAAACGTAGTCTAATTTTTTATGTCTATTTGTGTTATTTAAATCCAATGCATTAATACATATCAACATAATGCATCATATTTTAGGTACGAAAAGGTTTCAGAAATTAGAATGAATTTGTATCCATAATTTATAGCTATTGGGTTTTCTTAGATTCAGAAATAATGAAAAAAATATTATCTTGATTTTATATTCTACTGGAAGCATTTAATTTTAAAAAAAGCGGAATTTTAAATTATATTTCAGAAATTTTAATTATTTTTAGAAATTTTAATTATTTTTAGAAATTTTAATTATTTAATTATTTTTAATTATTTAATTAATTATTTTTAGATTTTTTTGTTATTCAAACATTTCAAAATCAGAATAACTTGTTTTACGCATTGGACAAAAGCTATTGCGCAAACTATGGTAACGAAACTTGGAAAAACTATATTTAGTTCCCTAAATATTGTTTTGGTGATTTACTTTCTAATATTTCTCGTTTGTTCCAGAATGTTCTTATAATTTCTGCATTTTTTTTTAAATCTGAAAGCTTCCAAACATTTAGTCTTGGGCATAAACATATGTAAGATTAATTTCTTGAATAAGGTCTCGAGTTGAGATTAGTGACTTTAATTAACATGCGGTTTATTGAAGAAAATCAAATTACACATTTCTAAATTTATGAGGCAGAATTATAAAAGTGAGCATTATGATATTATTCTCACTGTTATTAACAAAAGAACCTTACTTTGGTTGAGTTGTTCCCTAACAATGTAATGACACAGAAATATATATCAGGACAAACCAAAGAAAGATATCACCGAATTTTTTATCTTCTCTTTGCATAAATATGAGCCTTTGATGAGGCACCTCAGAAATGAGGATGATTATTTTCCGATATGGTGGTTGGCTCTCGCCACCTTGGTGAGTAAAGTAATGGCAAGTCTTGTCTACCTCTTATGGATTGTAAGACATACTTTCCACAGGAAATATTGTACTGCAGTTTGTCCCTTAGGACTCAGCAGCAGTTTCTGCCACTGCTGCTGTTGCGGTGATCCGATTAGTTATTTTTTTCGTGGGTCTAAAAGGGGTAAGATTATTCAATTCATTATTTTATATGGTGATGAAAATTTGAATTTATCATTTTGCTCCTATTCAGTTAGCATTGCACAGAAGTGCAAGGGAATATAAAAGATATCTCCTATTATATATATTTTTTCAAAAATGTAACTTGAAATAAATGATAATATTGGTGGCAACCATTATAATGCAGTTCTTATAGGACTACTAAAAATAGCCTTTACATTTATAAAAAGTATTGCGTTTCTCATTCAACTATTTAAAAGAATATTTACATTAATCAATTATATTACGTTTCTTATAAAACTACGGAAAAGTTTATATTTATTAAACTTATATGTTCATTCTAACGAAAAGCTAGAAATTTATTTAATTATTAAGTATTTAGGAAGTCTATTTTTTTAAGCTAAATATATATTTTTTACACATTATGATAAATTGAAATAAAAGAGTAGGTGAATTTTCACTATATAATTTAAATGTCTACCTGTTTCTGCATTTTAATATATATAATGTTGGGGGTCTTAGAAAATGCATATTTTAAAAAACGATATAAAAATGTTATTTCTTATAATCTATTTCTGTTATAAATTTTGTTAAATGTGTTTTCTATATTATGGATTTCAAAATTAATTATAATTCCATTTATTTGATTTATTTTTGATACTGCTTTTTAATCGATGGTTAAAACCAAATAATTTATTAACTTGCTGATTTAGAAAAAACGTCAGTTGACTATTTGCAATCAAATTCTTCGATGGTTTACATTAATTGTTCGTAGAGATTTTAAAAGATAACACTTTCATAATGAAATAACTTATGAAATATGTTTAAAAAATAACACAATGATGTAACCACAATAGTTTAATTCATTCATATTTGGCGAGTTTTGAAACTCAATTGTAGATCTACATTAAACTTTGTTTCAAATTGATCAGAACAAATATCATATATATTCAGGGTATATATACAGTAAAGATATTAGACATGCGCCAACGATCTATATTTCGCCAATATTATTCGCCACTGCTATTTTAAGCATTCATGTTTTTATCCAAAATCTTTCTTTTTTATCCCCAAGGTTAGGATACCATCACTTTTACTTGAGAATATGCGAAAATAATCTGGGGGATACTTTGCACTGATTGAACAATTCATAAATAAGTTATAATGTACAAAAATAATGAAATCTTATTCATTAAACTATATATAACCTTTTGTAGATAAAAAAATAATTAAATTGATTTGAAAATTAACTATATTTATTTTTAAGGTAAAATAAATGCATCTAATTATTGATAATTTATTATCAATTAGTTAATTTTTAATTTTATTATGCGGCTTACTTTATTTTAAACTGTCTCATAGACTACTTTGTAATTAGGTAATTGTATTGAAAAAATACAATGTAGTTTAATGGAAAAAAACTGATGAGTATTAGTTATAAGTTAAGAAGCATATCTGATATTTGAGGGAAAAAAATCCTACAATTTAGAAGATATATTTCGTTGTCCTCAGTCATAACAATAAAGTTATCTTAGGATGTGTGTTAAAAAAGTACCTATCGTTATAAGCCTTTCTAACTGCAATAAAAATTGCATTTTATTTCTATCTCGTTTCAAACGTTAATAAATAGAATAAATTGGGAGGAAAATTAAGTGATAAAAAAGTAAATTTTAGTATAATATAGTAAAATTAGAATACATCTCTTCGAAGTGCATTAAATAATATAAATGAATCAAATTTAATAGTTTTAGACAATAAAGATAAAAAATAAGTATGATGTAAAGAGTTTTATTTTATGAATGGTAAAAATATAAATATTTTTCTTGCTTTATTAAAAAGGTTATGTAAATGAAGATAGAATTACAGACGCTTTAATCATCATAGTTATTGGGTAATTTTGTTATTGCTCAACGTTCTTGCAATTAAACTAATGAATATCTGAAAATTTATTTTTCTGCAGTTTCAAGATATTTTTTGGAAAGGAAAACTGAATGATGAAACAATTTCATATACATTGTGGCCATTGTATATATAAGCATATAATAAATACCAATTACTATATTCACTGATGAATATAGTGAATACAACATTACTCTATATTGAATATTAAACATAGTGAATGCTATATTCATGTATATTGAATATTGAATATAGTGAATGCATATCAAACCATGAAGTCCCGTCGTATGATTTAACTTCTGAAATACAATTTAGTAAAACATTAACTTGTAAATTCCTAAAAAGGCTGTGCTTGAAGTTTATAGCAGATTAATTAAAATAAAAAATGTGGTTAAAAAAATTAATTAAAAATTAATTAAAATAAAAAATGTGGTAAAAATATCTGGTATTACTAAATTGTATTAAATTTATATTTACATCATTAAACAATGAAACGTTTTTCATCCTATCTGTGGGGATTAAAATGTGATTCACAACTAATTCACTAATACATTAGATCATTCCCTTATTAGTATATAAAATAGTAATTGAGAAAGAATATTCTCATATTTCTTAACATCTGAAAAAATAAGATTATTTTTATTATGTTAATCAGATATTGTTTTGAATAGATGATTGCTTGGATGATGCATTAATTACATTGCCATTTTCCTATGAAGTTTATATTCATTCAGTCGATATTGTATATTATACAGTCTCAACATTTGTTTCATTTATGCAGCTATAAATATTAACAAATATATTACTGTCAAGGTTTTACATATCTGTATGTAAAGATTTTCCCGGTTTAGGAAATACTTAACTTAAATCTAAATATTAATTAAAAATTATTCTAGCCCTCCTTGCTTAAATATAAATAGTATTAATTATTTGGAGAGCCTCTAATTAACACTTTGTCTCATAGTTTACACCTTAGTTCATCGGACTGTTTTAAAAGTATGCAAGTGGCGAAGTGATGCAGTATTATTCCTTCAGCTGCCAATTATTTTTGATATACATTCATATGATACGTCGATCTGTGACTCTATAAAAAGTTTACAGTTAAATTTAGTTTGTTATGATTTTGTAGATTTAATTGAGATTGATCAAAGAAATTATTTCATCCGTAATTTAATTTTTTAAAATTATTTAAATCGTGAAACGTGTCAATCCATTTTATTTGCAAATTTCATTAATTCATTACAAATTATCAAGGAATATTCCCTTAATACCAATCCATCATTCTATCTAATTCCCATATTTAAATGGATTAAAATTGATAAATATTTTCAAAGTCAGAAACCTTTCAGTTAGTTTCTTCTACATAATTTCCTATTTTTTAAACTTCTGAAAACTCTGTGAAATATAAAAATTCATGAATTTCATGATTACTAACTATTTAAAATAAAACAGAATGCCAAATATATATCGCTCGAAAAATCTCAGAATTTCAAAATTTAATATTCAAAGTAATTTGATAGAAAAATGATAAGTGAGGGGATGGCGTCTATTAACTGAACGAGGAAATATTTTAATCTCCATTTATAAGAACAGTCATATATTTAAAACTCAATTGAAAGTATATTTCATATACTTTTATATCTTATTATTTTTTGCAGGCGTTACATAATTTTAATAAACATAAAACCTGATACCCGAGGCTGATTAATATGAAATATTTAAATCAAAGAATTTAAAATTATTAAAATAGCATAATTATGATTGGAATGTCAAATATTTATTTTCTTATTAAAGTTTTATTTTTTAATAACTCAATTACTTTCTGAATTACTTTGTTTTGAGTTCTTATTCCTGGTATCTGATTCCTAAAGAAATTTGATCTTTATATTCGTTATATTTATTTGAAAAAGAATACCTTTATATTCAACTTTTCTTTTAGAAATTTGTCATTGGAATATTAAATATATATACATAATCTTGAAGATTTATTCCAATGGGATTTTTAGTAACCTTAGAACAAGTTATAAAATTTAAAAGCAATTTTTGATGATTATAAAATAAAAGTGATAATTATTGTTAAAAATAAATAAAAAAATTAAAGGGAAAAGTAAATAAGATAAAAAAAATAAAAATTATGTTCATATTCGAATAATAGCATTTTGTTTTTTACTAATTTTTGCTATCTCAAGCTAATAATCAATTTCAACTCATCTATTAATGTTTTAATTTCTAGAAATAATTAAAAATATTTAGCTTGTAATAATCTAAATTGCTAGTTTTTATATTTTGAGAATACTAAATTGAAGAAAAATGAAAAATAAAAATCGATCCAAAAAAAAGAAGATAGAAATTCCTGAGAGACAGATGGAAAGAAAGCTAAGCTATAAAGCAAACAATCTTCAAAATGGTCACAAATTTTCTGTTGTGTTGTAGGAGGCACATTAAAAGCAATTAGATATACCAGAGCTGAACTTCACGCAGACCTTCTTTGGCTCTTGTCCAACTAATGTTATTTTCTTCTCAATACTACGTGGAAGCTTTTTATTGGAAGTTATGAAAAAAGTATAACTTCTAATATTAGAAAAGATATTTAAAAAACTTGTTCTCATACATTTCATAACGCGAATAAAGGAATGTATACGTTTACATCTCTTCTTTCTTTCTTCTTCTCTTCGAAAATCTTTCAACTGTCTTCCAATTAGTAAAATCAAGTATGTAATTTTTTTACTGCTCTTATTATCATGCCTGAACATGATATTATTTTTAAAATGAGAGTCAACAAAAATCCGTAGGCAAAAAATAAGAAAAACCATAGGCGAAAAATTGAAATTTTATTATCTGCACATGCATCTCAAAAAATCAGCTTTTAATGACACGTTGCCATTGCATTCACAAAAGCTCTAATTTTTTAAAAAAATCATTAATTACTAGAGCAAATAAAACCTAGAAATATGTCATTTTGAGCACGTGGATTTATGAAATG
Organism: Argiope argentata; assembly: GCA_026289955.1. Taxonomy (NCBI): domain Eukaryota; kingdom Metazoa; phylum Arthropoda; class Arachnida; order Araneae; family Araneidae; genus Argiope; species Argiope argentata. Next base: position 1,712,568 of record JAOUZG010035502.1, on the reverse strand, counting down.
AAATAAATAGTAAATGGGATATTTTTTAAACAATACATGAGATATAAAGTTTTTTTTATCGTTTGCAATATTAAAGTGACTAATTTAATGAAACCATTAAAATGAATAAAAATATAATTTTACTTGCACTATCACGTGGGGCTTGGCCACTGAAGAAATTATGTTCTATCATGATACATTGAAATATGCAAAGCAGATTTCATTTTAAAATTTGCTATTTTTAATTTGACAAATACCCGCTTTTAACCTGATAATATGTACATAAAGAGAAGTTAATTTTTGATATAAAACATAATTTGAATTTCCTTAATTTTTTCCATTTTTCGATTTTAATTTTAAATTATTTATTATTTATCATATAATGAAATGTAGTTAATCAATTAGTTAAAGTTGAAAATTGGATAATCTTTTTCATGTTCCCAATATCGCATTTAATTACCTCTAGCTTAAAAACGTCATTATGGCGTCTATTATATTTGGCATAACATTTATGATTTTGAATAAGTCAAAATGAACAGTAATGAAACCAGTTTATTTTACAATTTATTCATTTAGAGTTGAAAGAATTTTCTTTTCAATATCAACTTCGAAATATTTAATGTTTTATTCTTTCAATAAGGCTAAACTTAATTTTGACTTTCCCATATCAATGAACTTATATTCTACTTAATAAAAATTCATTGATAAAAGGAAAGTCAAAATAGTAAGTAAAAAAGTCAAAGGAAAATTCAATGTAGTAGAAAAAAGTAAAGGAAAAGCTTAAGGAACAAAGTAAAGATTACATAAAAAGAGAAAAAAAATATCTACTTTAAAAGAAATTACTTTTTAAAAAAACACGTTTTTTTAAACATTGTTGTATATTAAATTATTTTTAACATTTGAATTCAATAAAGGCAAAATTTACTTGACTATATTAAAATTTTCAAAATATTTAATAAAATACTTTTATATTTTATGTGGGCTTATTTTTATTGTATAGAAGGAAAATTACAATTTATTATAATTTATGCTTAGGAAAGAAAAAATTCTTATACTTTCATAAAATTATTAATCCTATTTTTTTTAAAAAAAATTATATGGATAGTCAGTTAAATATTTGCAATCATATGAAATCGGAAAATTTTAATATACGCATACTATACATGTCTTTTTCACAGATTAAAAACTTACGATTAGGTAAGAAATGAAGGAAAATATCAATAAACCTCAATAAGATTAAGAATTTTACTTATTTTAAACTAAATAAAGTGAATAAAATATTTCTTTTTTTCATAAATAAAAATAAAACAATCATATAAAACATAGTATACTTAAGGATAAAAAAGAATGGGCCCGAACTATTTCTATTTTCCTCCCATCGTTTTCCAAAAAGGCACATTTATTAAGATAAGACAATTCAATATAAGCTGATGTTATCATATTCAATGTGTCTTCTTTCTCAAATCAAAGATAATTAAATTAAATTACTTTTCAGAAAAAGTGGTGGGGATTATGTTTTATAAAACATTAGAAAAAGTTAGCATAAATAAAATGGCATATTATATAAATGGCATTTGATTCAACTGTACTTGCTATATATTTCTTAAAATATATAAAAAACTAAAGAAAGAGATGATGATATAATTTTTTAAATTTATGAAAAAAAACCGTTACATTTTGCGCATTAAAGCAATTAGATAATAATTTATATAACTTTTGTTAATTACTTAATTCCTCAAAGACAATAGAATTTTTTACAGACATCTTTTTTTTTACCTTTTGTGATTTACATAACTTTTAAAATAAATTTTTCTGATTGAAACTCGAATTTCTGATACTTTTTGCTAAGAGAAAAAAAGCAATTACATTTATTTAATTTCAGAATTCAACGTAATTCAATAAAATAATTTTATCTTATGCAATTTTCTTATATAATTTTATTCTATTTTATTCCCGGGAAAGAAGAATTTTTCCTCTTTTTCTTATTTAAATCACAATATTTTAAACTACCTTTTTTAATTATTTCTTGTTGGTGTAATAAGGTAAGTGCATAGCAATATTTGCTATAATACTTTAGTATAAGAAACTGTTTAAATGATGAAGTTTTTAGGTGCTTTTTATTTGATGAAATAAATCTGGTGCAATTTTATGGCGGATTTGATAGGGTTCGTATTTCCAACTCACTTCCATGATTTGTCTCGTTGACTAATGACAGTTGTCAAAAATGATATATATGTGTTGTTTTCTGTTTCTTCATTACATGTAATGCACTTACTATTGCGGAGAAAATAATGTAAAAAATAGCTCTCTGAAAATGCCCCCCCCTTCTCCAATATAGATTCATTACTTCTTATTCTCAATTCCTAAGATGAACCTGAAGTCAAAGTTTAGACGTTAGTAGCATTATTTCAAGGCACTATTTTTATAAATAGATTATTTATAAAGAGTAATAAAGTTGCAGCATGATAAATTTAAAAGTAATTTGGCATTGATGTATTTATATAATTTCTATAAGATTCAAAAGTAATTGCTTACTGCCTATAATAAAGCAGAGTTTGCGAGAGGAAGCATTCGAACAAAGTTGAGGATTTTCGCTGCCTAGTAAAAAAGTATATTTGACAATTATTATGCCAAAAACAGAATACACATAATTGATTTTTTTCAAAGTAACGAGTGTGAAAAACGATTACAATTTAAAATTTTATAATTCGCATTACACTAGTTGGAAGGTATTCCGAATTTTCTTAAAAGAAAAATATTTATATATAACCATTTAATTAGTTTTGTAAATTCAGATAATACTTTAAGAACCAATTATTTGCATAAAATTATTATATGGACGATTTTTTGATTTTCCATTCTTTAAAATTTACCTGTTACAGATTATTTTTACTTAGAATCAGTACAATATCGAAATGCTCCTATGTATCTAAACCCCACTACCACCAACAACAACCTTTCATACAAGAGAATGAGACGCTTCTAGAACAAAAATTGGTTCAAGTCATCCCGGCGATTCAAAAATAGTAGAAGGCCCGTACCCACTTGTGATTTTACATATGTGACATTTGGTGATATATCGACATAATTTCTTTGAAAAAATGTTTACAAAACTCTTGCATTTTTTCTATTAAAATTATTCAAAAAGTGAAGTTAATTTGATATTTCATCAAAAAATGACTCATACATAGATTTACAAGTCAAACTGCTTTATGCAAATCAGGGAAACGGAGCACGGTTATTTCATAAAACACATTTTATTTTAAAGCAAAAAAAAAAAAAAAGCCTGACAGCCCCTACATGATGCACTTTAAAGTCAATTATTTTGAAGAGAATATCAGTTTGACAGATTCGGTCAATTTAAGGATGTACATTGCTACATTCCGCTGTCGACCACAACAAATCATGTCTATACTGCTACGTTCAGTGGTGGCGGGGTGGTCGACTGTACATAAGAAGAAGCCCCTATATGATAGTAAGCAAGTTAATCATATTATTACGATTATGAAAGCGAAGTATAACACTTCAACAACGATGCTACCGATACTCGCTAAATAGAGACTTTCATTTCCGAAGAACGTGGTTGTAAAGTCCTTATGAGAACTGGATTTTCGGTAATTCCAGAAACAAAATTCGTCTGGAGTAAGGTCTAGAGATAGTTAGGATTTCTTAACCTTATATCTTCAGCTTATAACTTGGTCCTCAGTGAAAATGTCTATGATTAGTATTTTAAAGCAACAAGATACGTGAGAGGGGACTGTCCTGCATGAAAGGGAAAGTAGGTTCTCTATAAATCAGGCACAATATGGTCTCACAAAAGCAAGGAATACCGTTCTGTAGAGGAGTAATAGGTTTTACAGTAGGATAAAGGATACCACTCTATAAAGAAGAATAAGCCCAGTATGCATAATAGTCAAACATACATAACAATCATACGTACATAATGTAGTGGTCTAGTCGTGTATTCAAGAAAGTTTGATATACCCCAGATAAAACTGTTTCGCTTATTGACGTCACCATATGCAGAAACGTGGGTTTAATATGTTCAAAAGCTAAAATGCAGCCCATGTTGCAAAGTATTGTTTTCCATCGGAATCTGTTGGTAGTAATTAGCAAAATGCATACATTTTTTTCGGATGCAAGAATTTTTGAGTAGCTTTATTTCCTTAATTCAAAGGGAAAAATCGCATTAATGGCTTATCCGGCAACAATGCCGGTTTCTTTTACTGCATTCGTCTTATAAATTCCCCAATTTAAATAAACCGTCTCGGTTTCATGAGTGAACTCCATCTATCATGTGTATTTGAATTATTTTTAATGGAGTAAAATCCAAAAACTTTCTGAGCATATTTTGGCAACGGCAATTTCTTTAAAGCATATTTTTTATTACAATTTTTTTTAAATTTTGCAGACATTTATGACGTGGCATATATTTCCTACAAATGCTTTACAATTCAAAGTGAAATAATAATGCAGTTAATTTTTAAGCTAAAATAGAGTTACATTTTTTTTTGATATGGAAAATCTCAATTTATTTAAAAATATTATATAATTGTAGTTAAAATATTTTTTTGGCTATTTATTCAGTTAAGTAAATACAATTTTCGCATAGAATTTTAATTTCCGTCAGACATTGAAATTCTTAAAATAATATGAATATTATCAAAATAAAATCTTACTTTGTTCGAAAAATAGTAAATAATATAACATATTAGTAAAATATAATATTCTAAATATAAATATTTATCATATCTATATTATTATTGAATTACTGAAATGTGTTCTTTTTCTTCCTTACTGTATTGTGGTGGTAAAGAAATGCTGAAAGAATGAAATAATAATATTGAAATCATTAACTTGCGATTTTTCTTTCTCATATAATATTCCATTTTAAATCCCACAGCGTAAAAAAATTATCGAATATTTCTAAACATTTGCTACACCTCTCAGATTTATATAATTTTCAAATGTATGGTGTTGAAATTTTCAATCGTTGGTAAACTACTTTTTATTCATTACTCAAGTTCAAATAGATTTTTTAAAAAAACTTATTTTAGTTAAAGTTTTAGAAATTTGAAATGAACACTGAAATCAACAGGGAGTAGCTCAATCGATAAAAGGTTGGGTTTTCATTATTTTTCACGTGAATGTGCGAACAGCGAGTGAAGAATGCGAGTTCAATTATTGCGAAAATTAATAATTTTTCGATAAATTATTTATGTTATTTGTAATCACTTTATAAAAAATTACTAAGATAAAATTTTCCTTGTTGACCTAAATAGAAATTAACTTTCAAAAGTAATTTTTATATTAATTGCTTTTTTAATATGAAGGTGAACACATCAAATCTATTTCTCTTTCCAAATATTATTCTGAAATTATATATTGTTTATTAGTAATTAGCAGAATTTCTCTGACTGAAGTTTTTTTATATTACTTGTTTTCTTAATATGAAGAATAATTCATCACGTATATTTCTCTTCACAAATATTATTCTGAAATTATATATATTTTTATTATTAATTAGCAGAACTTCTCTGACTGATGGTTTCTTTATATTACCGTTTTTATTTTTATATGAAGAGTAATTCATGAAGCATATTTCTCTCCAGAAATATTATTGTGAAATTAATATATATTTATTATTAACCCGTTATTATTACCTGTTTTTTTAATTATGAGGAATAATGCATCTAGCATATTTCTCTCAACAAATATTATTCTGAAATTATATATATATATTTATTATTAATTAGCAGAACTTCTCTGACAAAAGTTTTTTTTATTACCTGTTTTTTTAATATGATGAAAAATTCAACAAGTATATTTCTCTTCACAAATATTATTCTCAAATTATATAATTTTTATTATTAATTAGCAGAATTTTTCTGACCGAAGTTTTAACATATCAAACTCTGAATATTTTAAATTTATCTTTGCATATTCTTATTCTTTACGCTCTCTTAAGTGCATTTCCGTGTACACAAATCTAAACAAGTTATGACATATATCTCTACAGAAAAACACCGAGGCGTTAAACTAACATAATACCTCCACACTTCACTACATATTCTCCCACAAGACTTGAATAAAGTCATAAAAAATATTTCATACAAAATCACGAAGTATCAATAATCATAAAATCCTTACCGCTCGAGAGCTTTTAACCATTGTAATCTTAATCCTAGCGCAAAGATGCAGCCCCAAATGAAGCCATACGTCCCTATAGGTATTGAGAATAGCAATAAATAACAACGTATCTCGCTTCAAACGAGGATAAATGGTGATAGCAAGTGTACCTGTGGGATCTGCTGCTTAGCAGACCGTTGCATTAGGCGAGTCCCCGATTTATCGCATCCACGGTGCTCTATGCTAAAAGGTTGGACTGGTTATATGGGCTTTCTTAAGGGCGGGGTTGGTTTTGATGGCACAGTTCCCATTGCGCCATTTTTTTCTCTGGGCATACCCTAATGAATAGAATCCACAGAATTTGTAGAGAGTTTTGCACTGGTTCTCTTTCGTTGATTTTGGGTCATAAATTAGAGGTCTAAACTAAGCGAGATTTCTGCTACCAGGATGCATTTTTCGAAGGGAAAAAAATAATATTAATGACTGTTTGTGCGCTATCAATAACCGGAGTGGTGTGTGTTTGGTAAAGGATCGGGCACCCTGCTGAAAGCGGTTAAATAATTCATGCGATATAGAATGGGATTCAAAATTAAATGGGCTCGTATTTCTCGCTTTGAAAGTGAAATATAGCATTATTATATAAAGAAATTCTTTCTACATACACATATATATGCTTTTGATTTATTATATTGATGACCTATTTTGGTAAAAAAATGATTTACTGCCATTTTGCAGTTTTTCTTATTCCGATTAAGCATAATTTTATAACATTCTGAAAAGCAGGTTGTCAAAACTAGAATTGCTAAATTCCAATACAAGTATTTTTAAATGTGAGAATTTATAGTTTGATGTGGGGTTTTGGACTTAAATTTTTGTTTGAAATGAGAATTAGTCCTTAACAAAATAAAATTTTCACTCAGATGTCAATGCTTTTCTTTAAATTTTCAATAAAATCATTTACACAAAAACTACTTTTACTTCATAAACAATTAGGTAAAGATGGTTTTAATCATATCCCTTTGTGGTTGTGGTTGTTTTACCTAAGTTTTATTATCTTTTTAAAATAATATATGGTATGCTACTACCCTTTTCATTGTCTATACTAGAAATTAATTTCCTCCTCTCCTTCATTGTTAAAAATAACGGAATGAAGATTACGTTTGTTTTTCAATATTTTTCATCAATGTCTTTAGTAAATAGTATTGTCCTTATGATTCTTCACTTTCTCATTCCTTTATTATTCAGAATTGTATTTCTTATTTTGTTTCCATAAATGAATTGTGAAATCAATTAACTAAACATTTTTAAATGTTAGCATATCCAATTTAATGTTTTATTTTTCTTTTAAACATTAATTAATCTATCATTCTTTCTGAATATATCCTTAAAATTTTTCATTAACATGTTCCAGATAAATTTAAGGATGGAACTAACAACTGATATTTAGAATGCAAAGAAGATTCTGCAATATGCTTCAACATTATAAGTTATTGCATTATTAAAAAAACACTAATATGAAATACTGCAAATATTTATTAATATATCATAATATTATGAAATATACTGAACTAATTGTATTTTATTTGAGATGTAATAAATAGAGTTTATTGTTATAGAAGCTTGTAATTAGATGTTACAATATTTTAAGGAAGTATAATAAATTTGCTTATATTCCATTTTAGTAATATAATTAAATTTTAATAAACGATTTTCAATAAATGTCATATCAATTATTATTTTCAAAGTATGTAATTTTGTTATTCTATACAGATTGTTTTTTAAAACCGACTTTATTTAAATTGGTTGAACCGAAGTTTTTAAGCTTCACATACTTGTTCTTTAGATAATGACCTACAATTTATGAACAGAATTTGAGGATCTCTGTTCAAAAATATTTAGTATGTCATATTTAGAAAACTTATTTTAAAGGACATAATAGATCATAATAGACACGGGGCATATCAAGAAAATAATCATGGATACGGATTAAATAGATGAAAGTGGATTACCAGTGGTACATGTACGTGGTAATTTCTCAGAAATACATACAAATTTCAACTCCTCGAAATTTTCGCAATTGCCATGACGTTCCTGGAGCATGATAACTAACAGAATAGGATATTAATCTCATCATTAAGAAATTTTTGAAAGTCGTGTCCATGAATGATACTTTTGTTGTTGTTTTTATTAATGGAGACAGCAGCCAGTTTTAAGCTTCTCTTGTTTTGAAGTAACTCCAACTAGGGCCAAGTGATTGCCTTAGCTATGCCTTGAACACAGTCGCCTTCCTTCTCAGTCACTTTTTACAGGATGGTCCATTCATACACCTAATAGATAGAACACAGATTAAAATCCATCCTGGACTGGGATGCGAACCTGGTACGTCCAGCTCTCTTGGAAGACGCGCCTCCCACATGCTAGGACGCCAGCGAGATACTTCAACCTAATCAGAATGGGTGCACGGATACATGCATTGAGATTAATAACAAATTTATTACAGTCGATGTAATATTAATTATAGACATTTTCCTAAGTAAATATGATTCTATTTAATGTTCATTAGTGCATTATTAATAATAAAATCCTATTTCATGCCTCTAGGGTTTTTTTTCTGTTGCTTCATTCCGAATCAATACATAATTGTGATAATAGACTCGACTAATTTCTGAAAAATTATTGATGCAACCGTACCTGAAGTTTGACATGCCCTTTTGATGATGATTTGTATCTTGAGGTATAGGACTATTAGTTTTCTAGATTTCTTGCAGTACTGGCAGTTGTGAATTTTAGCGATCTGTTACATTTTCTGATCTATAAAACTCTAAATTTTCACATTTTAATTTATTTTAAAGTTTATTTTACAGATTTCTTAACAACAATCAAATATCGTATGGAATTTGCGGGAAAGGAATAACATTACAGATAGAGATATTTCAAAGTGAGAAATAATGAAATTAAAATTCATCTAAAGTATAAGGCGTGGTTTTTATTGTGGAGACATGCGGCTTTTTAACTTTTCGAATTTTTTCCAGAAGACACTTCAATTATGAGGATAAGACGTTTCCGTACAAATAATAATACAATTTTCCTTTAATTGGGGTTATACATATCATTTAGTTAAATTCATTTAATATCAGATTATAGTGATTAATGTCTTTTATAAAATGGTGTATCTCTTATATATGGTTTTAGCTCTTATTAAATGCGTTGTTTCCTGATTAGTGGTGACTATTCCGAAATAAATTGAGTATACTAATAAGGTACATGGCGGTTTATCTTTGATATAAGCCGGGAACCGAAGTATGGTAACATTGAACGATGAACTAAATACAGAGCAAAAATAGATAAATAAATATGTAAAGTAGATACAGTAGACAAATCAAAGTTCCAATAACTTTTTATAGCCCAAATGAATCTAAATACACACATAATGTTCATAATCATCTAAAATTTATAAAACATTATTTAAAAAATCATTGTTATTTCCATGATATGAAAATTAAGAGCATCATTTGAGAGTCATTTATTGCAATCGTTTCAAGCAAAAACTAGTAACACATTAACAGCCGTGTTACTCACATTCACTAGACAGAAAAAAGTTGTCTATCAAAGTAGAAAGCAAAAGGAACAAACTTATTTTTACCTTAGAGATTCCAGTTATAACACATTGATTAGTAATGAATATTCTGTGATTCATATATACTATCGAATTAAATATTTACTTCTTTTCTACAATAAAAAGAGATCAAATAAGAAAGAATCTTAATAAATAATAGTTCGAATCACTAGTATCAAACATGGCAGCCAATCTGTATATTTTATTATTCATGAAGAAATACATTTATTACATACGAATTTATTACACGTTAACATCCGGGTCACTCACAATCCCATGACAGAAAAAAGTTATCTATCAATGTAGTATTTGATGCAAAATGAACAAACGTATATTTAGTTTAGAGCTTCTAGTTATTACACATTGATCAGCAAAGAATCATCCATGATTCATATATATTTTCTAATTAAATATTTACTGATTTACTACAATTAGAAAAGATCAAATAAAATAGAATCTTAATAAATAGTAGTTCGAATCACAAGTATCAAAAATAATATCAAATCTGCAAACTTTATTGTTCATGAAGAAATGCATTTATTACATACGAATTTATTGCACCTTAACAGCCGTGTCATTCACATTAACATGACAGAAATACGTTATCAATGCAGAATTTGATTCAAAATAAACAAACTTGTATTTAGTTTAGAGCTTCTACTTATAACACATTGATCAGCAAAGAATCGTCTGTGATTCATATATATTATCTTATTATATGTTTACTTTTTTACTACAATTATAAGAAATCAAATAAGAAAGAATCTTATTAGATAGTAGTTCGAATCACAAGTATCGAACATGACATCAAATCTGTAAACTTTCTTTTTCTTGAAAAAACACATTTATTACATACGAAATTTATCATTGAATTTATTTATTTATTAGTAAAAAAATGCAATTTATGTCTACGCGAACCCAAATCTTAGCATTATGTTTTATTTCTTTATTATATATCCATAAACATGAAACCTTTATTTTAGAATTCAACATTCGAAGATTTCGTAACAATTCCTAAACTGAAGCAAACAAATGGCGCACATTGAAGTCATGCAGAAAAAAACATTTGTATCAACCGAGGCAAACTGAAATTGGAAAATATGTAAAATATTTTGAATACAAATGTTTGCTTCCCAAATGCCATAATTTACTCATCTGTTACCTCACTTCGAACTCATAAACATATTTCACAATTTTATATTTCATTCCACGTTTCAAAATTCATAGCCGACAGCATAAACATAACTTTTACAGCTGCTGTCTCCAATCTTTTGCAGCATATTTTGAACGAAACGGCAGAAACGCTTCTCATTTTTTCCCTCTCAATTCCATTTTAGATTTATAACTTTTTCAATTTTTTTTCCTCTTTACTGTATATGCGTCTTAAATTTTACGATCTTGTTTTCATTTTAGACCGAAAACTTATGAAAAAGCATAAAAAAAGACTACCACGACCAAAGAACAAGGATAGAAAAAAAAGATCATTTTATTGAACTCATCTATTGATTTACAATGGCACATGAATTCACACTTTTCTGAGTCACGTATCCAGAGTGGAAACGGTAGTGATATTGGCCAACGAGAGGTGGGTATTCCGGGCGTAATGTTTCCCAAACTGGGGCTCCCTACCAAAGACAGGAAAACTAAATTATAAGTCTCAGTGGCAAAGTCCGCCATGCATAACAAGTAGTTGTGCATCTTGAATAATGATGTTTCCGTTGAGGATGAAGGCTGAAAACTAGATCCCCCAAGTAAAATGGGTAAAAAAGTAGGAAAATCGTTTCTCTAGCATCTTTTTTTTTCTTCTAGATAAAATAGAATTTTCCAGTCTTAAAAAAAGACACAATATGTGCTTTTTGAATCCATTATTTGAATAAAAATAAATTTATATCTGTTCGCAATTTAATGTGCAAATGAAGCCTGAATTAAAATATCCTTTCTTTTTTTCAAGTGGATTTAAATTGTCAGTAGATGAATGAAAATGTTTCAAAAATAAAAATAATCGGCATGAAATGAGAAACTGTGTATCCTCAAGTATATTACATAATAATTAGCTAACAATTTGTAAACAAATCATGTACCTAGAAAATGAATTTTATACTCATTTCTAATTCAATAAAAAAAGCTTTATTATATTGATATTTATTACATGATATTGATTTTGCAATGTAGGTGAAAAATTGAAATTTTATTATTTGTATGAGCATCTTAAAAAATCAACTTTCAATAGCGTGATGTCATTTAATTTACAAAAGCTCTGATGGCAAAAATAAGTTAATTACTACTGAAAATAAAACCTAGAAAAATATCATTTTGAGCACTTGGTTATATGAAATGAAATAAATAGGAAATGTGATATTTTTTAATAATTATTGCGATACAAAGTTTTTTGGATCATTGGCAATACCAAAATTACTAATTCAATTGGCAATACCAAAATTCTAAAATTATATTTCAATTCAATTAAAATGAATAAAAATATAATCTAACTTGCGTTAGCACGTGGTGCTTGACCGTTCAAGAAATTATGTTCTAACATTATAAAATGAAATATGCATTGCAGATTTCATTTTAATCTTTATTAAATTAACTTAAAAATCACTTTTTTTATTTATATGAATTTAATAATTCTCGCAATAGCTTTGTCTAGTGATCTTAAAGGGTAATCTTAAAAGAAGATTAAAAATATTCCACAAAATACTAATAAAAAATTCTCTTCAATAATTATTTATTATTATTTATTTAATTTTTATTACTGTTTCCTTTCTTTTTGAAGTTTAAAATTGTATTTTTTGTTTTATTTCGTCAAATGATTTGTGAAATCAATTAGCAAAGCATTTCTAAATGCTAATATAAATGCATTGGTAGAGCTCCTAAAGAATCAGAATAAACTACTGGTACTTCAAAATATTTCATTTATGCCGCAACATTTATAAAAAATAACATCAGTAATATTTAAGATTTCGGTGGCTGTATTCTTTTTAACGAATTATTAGGTAATTAACGCCATTGTTATGAATAGCGATTTCAGGAATTCTAATTTATCTATACAATGCATTACGTTTTCAAATGAACTCTACATTTTTATTTTTTTAATATTTACTTTTCATTTGGCATTTCATAGAGAGTAATTTTTCGCATATTTTTTTTTGTTTAAACATTTATATCATCTGCATATAAATCCCCCAAACAATTTGTGATTTCTTTCATAAAATACTACTAAACGACACTCAGGCTGTTGTCAATAATAGCTAATTATGCCTCTTAAGAAAAAAATGCGCGTATTTAAACATACCGGGTATTTCGAAATATATAAAATATTCAGCAAAAATGAATTGATTTTTAGCAAAAGACTTTTTGTCAAAGCTCTTGAAACGTTAAACATATAACAAATTTTTCATTTTTCTTTAATATTACACAATGGTTTAATTTTTCTGTCTCGGATTAAGAATTTAGTCTTTAATATTTTATTTGAATCAGAGAAAGAATATATTATTTCAAATATATTGATTTTTTTAATTAGACTAAAATTTAATCACAATAAAATTTCTTATTGTTTCCAATAATCTTTTTTAAAGGAGCATTTGTTTCATAATATTTAAATAAATATATGATTGTAAATAGAAATATAATTTTTTTAAGGTTAATAGTATTTGTAGGTTATTCAGATTTTAATATTAATTCATTATACTAAATATTCATAATATTCATTACACTAAAATTATTCATTATATTTATTATGCTTAATTATTTAATAATATTCATAATATTCATTATACAAAATATTCATAATTATACTAAATATTCTTAATTATACTAAATATTCATAATTATACTAAATATTCATAAAGTCCTCTCGATGAATTTTCTTTCAAATTTACTGCTATTCATACTAAATGGGTGAATGTCAAAAATTTTAAATTTTAGTTTGCATGATTATAGACGAATTAAACAAAAGAAAAAATGCAGAGGAAATAAAAACATAAATAATATTAAAAAGAGTTGTTAATGGAATATCAATATTTTTAATTTAATATAATTTAATGAAACAATTTATAATGCATACATATATTAGCAAATACCTTTAATATTTATGAAGGAAATGCTCTCTTTTTTCTATTGTAATTGATCTAAAATAAAATCGTATGGATATTATTTGAAAGTAAATTTAATATAATAGGCAATGAATTATTTACTTTATTCAATTGTTATATATTTTTTAAATTAATGATGCATTGTAGGCGAAAGAGACTTACGATCTCATAATAAAAATTGAAAACAATATTTTATCAATTATAAAATATATTTGCTCTAATAAAAACTGTTTTATAGTTTCTCTTTTCTCTATCAATTCATGACGCATGTATATTTTTTTCAGATACGTAAAAATTTTAATGGATTATATAAATAATATCCGTATGGGAGAATTTTAAATATTGTTTACAAATTCAACTTTCATAAAAAAAGATAAATTTAAATAAACTGTTCATGATTTTATGTGATTTTCTTATTTTATTTGTAGAAAAAAAGAAGTTTAACCCTTTTTAATTTATTTCGTTTATTAGGTATACTAAAAACGAATGAAAAGTTTTTGGATGATTTTTATCACCGCCATGCTATTTAAGTTACATAAAAGATCAAAATTTCTGCTGATTAAAACAACTTTTAAAGTATAAAATGTGCTATGTTTATCTTTGCTATACCTTTCGTGAAAGGGTGTAGGCTGTGTTCATAAAATTTCGAATTTTCGCGATTCTTCTTCTTGACTAAGCAAAGTAAAAGGAGAGATACTTTAAACACCTCTAAAGCATTATACATATTTATATGATGCACAGCTGCTTCTTGAATTCATGGAATATTTTCGCACTTTGAATTTTGGATGAAAAAATCTCATAAGGTTTAAACGTGAAATTTATTTACCATCTATACTTTTCTGAATTCATTATATAATTTCAGTTAAAATTTTCACCAAAATGTTAGCATCCTTTTTTTGTGAGAATTAGATCAAAATATATAAGTTTTATTTATAAATTTGGTTATTTAAATTAAATGTTAGAAATATCATTTGTTATAATTGATGTATTACTTCCTAAATATAAATATATATATTTGTGATAATAGACAAACGTGAATATTACCAGATGGAAAGATTAAGATTTTATAACAGTAGAAAATTCAAAATAAATTCGCATAAATAACTTCTAAAATTAAAAAAAAATTTCTCATATAAAATATTATAAAAAAATTTAACATCTAAAAATTAAACGCACCATCAGATTGACTATGTATTCTCATTTTCTATATATTAATGATAGAATCCGAATATGAAGTCAGAAAGAAGATTATCCAAAAATATATTGACATAACTAATCGGTTGTTAGTACGTTAAACCATTCATGGGCACATTTTCTATAGTTGGTATGGAGTATTGTAATTTATACTTTATAAAGTTTTTAGTTTAGTATCAATATAATAATTTATACAGTTACAAAATTAATGAGAATAATTTATAAAACACAAGTTATTAGTGTACCTTGTTATTTTAATTTCTATCTTTCATTTCTTAATTTTTTGCTTATTTTTATATCGCGAAAACTTGAAATAGTTTCCCTAATCCCAAACTAACTTCTTTTAAAAATTCATCTCCCTTTGTATTTGAGGAAATAATAATGATTTGAAGAAAAAAAAATATTATACCCTCTTCTAGAATACATATTTTCCAGGTCTCGAGGATAGTTGGTTATAACAGAAATCTAGTGTAACATTCCATCTTTACAAGTATGAAACAAATGAAGTTAAATAAATATATCGTAAATTCAATATTATTTATATCAATTGAGTTATAATAGTTATATCAGGCTCGGGTTATATAAATCCACATACCTTTAGAAATATTTACCCATTGTAAGCATTACTATTTTTGTCAGTTATTTAACAAACTCCAGCATCCTCAAATATATCTGATCTCCCCATTAATATTTAAGTGAGCACAACCTCATATATGCGTTATTCCGATGACCTTGACGGAAATTTATCCAGGCACTTTCATATTAAGAAAAATATATTTTCCCGTCACGGTTGAGCAACAATTTTGATATCTCTGCTAACAATATGGTATCTAATCATGTTAAACTACCCTCTGAGGAAAACATAAATCACATTCAGATGCCTTCTATTGGAAGATATGTCAGGAGCAAAGTATGATAATTAATTCAAAACTTCACGGTTACCGAGTAAATTATGAACTGAAACGATTAGTAGAAGTATTCGATCGAAGAAAAGATTGTCGATTAAATTGACTAGATAATACCGTGAATTAATCATGATAAATCTGCCTCAAAAATGTGGTTATTGAAGGCCTGGACGAGTGTAAACTATTTTGACCTGGTAGTTCGGTTCTATCAGATAAAGTTTTATGTGACCTGTCAATTATCCTTAAAGGTTGATTAAATGTATAGTTACATATGCCGGCCTTTTAATTTCCCTTTTAATACAGTCGCTGTATATTAATTCGTGAAATTCTTGCTTAATGTAGAAGAAGATATTGATTTGTATGGTGACATATAGTTAAAATGAAACATATCTTGTTTTTAGAGTTTTTATAAATTTTTGTACATATTTATTTTTAGTTCATGCATATATATTTCAAAAATATGTTTTGTGGAAACAATATCGATAAATTATAGGATATTGAAATTGTATATTCTTATAGTTAAAACCAAAACTTCTTTTCTATTAAAAAACATTGTATAATTCTATAGTTAACCCATTCGGTGCCAACCACGAATATACTCGTGGTTGGCAGAGTGTTACTCATTGCCAGCACGAATATACCCGTGATACTTTCAATATATTATAACGCACACCTTGTCAAACTTGCAAACTTTTTATGGCCACAGACATAAATATACAAGTGCAAAAACTTGACAAAAGCTACAAATAATCTGTTTTTACAAAAATTCTATTTGATTTAACCCATTTGCTGCGAAGCCTAAATTGTATGAGGTTTTTCTCATTGCCAACCACGAGTTTACTCGTGTTTGAATTCTATATATGTAAATTAATATTTATGACAAAATGCGTGTATATATTTTGAATAATAAAACTTAGATAAACAATAACACTCAAAACAAAAATATCAATGGGGATATCCTCATACAATTTAGACTTTGCTGCAAATGGGTTAGCGGAAAAAAAATTTCTAATTTTGTAAAATTGTTAATAGAAACTTTCTAATAAAGACTTTTTAAAGATGTATATACATATTTTTTATGCATTTTTATTTACAATTGAAATAATTTAATTTTGTTTTTAAAAAATAAATATGGTTGAAAGCTTATTATTATTATTATTTTGCTTAAAAATAATATATAAATAAGATTAAAAATTTAAATATACATACTTAAAGACTATATATTTCTTTTATTTTTTGCTAACTTTAAATTCTACAGAAACATAACTCATTTTTATCATCTCATTCAAAATAGAAAAAAAATATTTATTTTAAAGTACATTTATTTTTATTGTAAGTGCTAGAAGTATTTGTCTAGTGTCAATTTAATGTTAACTACTCTTTATTTACAAAACAATTCACATATATCTGAGATATGCTATGAAAAAAAATTTAACGCATGCGTGAGCTAAATTTGTATGTTGATTTCGTGACCGCTTTTAAACGGACAGAAAGGGTGCATTATCTTCTGAGGGTAAAATTTTGCTATTTTTATATGAATTTAAAATGCAAAAATAAATAAAAGCTTAATTTAACAAAATATTTTTGATAAAAAAATTATAATATATCATATGGATTTGGTAAACTAGCATTTTAACATTTAAAAAAGTAAATATCAATATTAGCATTTTAGAAGCGGAAAATTTTATTAACATATCAAGTTATGGAAGAAATCATTCATAATTTTTTCTTGCATTCTTATATGCAACTTTTAAATATAAATCAAAACATTAAATATATCAGGATAATTTATTATTGTTAAATCCAATTTATCTTTGATTTCAAAGGCTTCATAATTTTAAAAGAAAGAAATTATTTGATAAACTTATACTATTTTGATATTCATATTGTTGTAACTTAAACTGATCTGTTTACGACTCTACTTTTTCTTAATCAGTAATTACTATATTAATAATAAATCATTATTTAATATTTATTGGAATTATCATGCATCATTCTTAAATTAATACCTGCGAGTTTTTAGGTTTATCCGAGTTGAGTATCATTTTGAAATTGTAACAAATATGATCAATTTTAAAATATTGCACTCCATTTAACATTTTATTTCTGTATATATTTCACTTTTCCTTAAAAATAACGTACTCGATGATATTTTCTCTCCCTAGAACAATCTATTTTTGACCAACATTCAATTCATCATATGGAATCCTATGCCTGTTACGCCATTTTTCTTTTACCCATGATCGAAATCTATTATTTTCGGTAACATTTTTAAACACCAATATTGAC
Organism: Argiope argentata; assembly: GCA_026289955.1. Classification (NCBI taxonomy): domain Eukaryota; kingdom Metazoa; phylum Arthropoda; class Arachnida; order Araneae; family Araneidae; genus Argiope; species Argiope argentata. The sequence goes on along the minus strand of JAOUZG010035502.1, from coordinate 1,694,362 downwards.
GGAAACAAAGGAAAATTAAAAAGGCATCCATCATAATGAGATCCATTTTTCTTCTATTATAAAAGGCTTATGGGAACGATCAGAAAATATTTATCAAACTTATAATAAAAAATTGGGTTTCCCAGGAGCTCAGCCCTTTCTGACGATGCTCTTCAATTCTTCCCTCGTATCTAACGCGGAGGTAATGAAAATTCCCAGCAATATATCAATGTTATGAAAAAAGATCTCTTTTTACTTTCTGGGAAAAATTCATTAATTTGTTTTATGATTATTTTCTTCTTCTTTTGCCCTGGGACCATTTATAATTGCTTAGTAGGATTTAAAATTAGAGTTTATATTCGCAGACCTATCGTTAATCAAAATATATTGCAAACGTAAAGCTATATATTACAAAGATAAAATTAAAACATTACAAAATATAATATCGAAATAAAATTCCATTTTTCTACTGACATATGTTATTAATTTTCAAAATGCATGTCATGTCAAAAATAAAGTAGCAATTTGACTTATAAATTTTTATGTCTTTTTATATGTGGTAATATTTTAAAAAATAACTGAAATAATAAAAAAGTCAATAGCTTTTTAAATTAATTAATTTTAGATTTTTAATAAAAATATCTAATCAATAGTATATACTCAAACATTTTATCGAATTAAGAAAAAATGAAGTATTTTATTTACATTTCTGACATGATTTTACAGACTTTTTAAAAAAATAAGGCTAAAGTAATAAAAAATATCCCTAGTATGTTAAAGTTATTTGAATTTATATTTTTAATAAAAACAACTTCTCAATTAGACTTACTTGAATTGTCCAAAATTGAAGAACATGTGTTTACATTTCTAACATGATTTTACACACAAAAGATTTGATTAATTGCTGAAACAAATTTATAAATTCAAGACAGTTTGCTATTGCAATTATTTTATTGTAACCTATTTTAAAAAATTAAAAATAAAATAAATTGATGTATTTTATCAAATTATAAAAAAATGAAGAGTTAGAGCAATAAATTATTCATTATAATATCAATTAACAATTCAGTTACATTACTCCACACGTTATTGAAAATAGTGTTGTAAAAAAGAGAATCTTAAATTCATTTTGCTGATTTAAGCATTGATTTTGTTAATTCTTGTTTCATAAACATTATTTCCTTGTTTTTAATTGAATGGTTTTTGGCATCAATCCAGAGAGCAGAAATGCGGCAATTTTTAAAGCTAATAAATCATGGCCAGAATACGTCTACCTAAAATAGATGCTTAAGTGTCCTTTAACCGACAGAAAAAAATGCTTTTTTTTCATGATCATTCATTCTTTGAAACTCTTTTGTCTGTTGTCCATTTAACATAATATAACATATAACAGCTTTATATTTCTATTTCAAAACAACTGATAAAGCTTTAACATATTTAAAATGGTTAGAGCATGTTGGAAAATCTGCAACTTATATAATACACACACAGTTTCATTCATTACGAAATAAAAGTGTCGACTTAATATTTATATAACTTATATTATAATCAATATATATATACATAAAATCTATATTAATAGATTTTACACTTGAAAAGTGTAGTTAGTAAATTTTCTATTAAGACCCACGTTAAAAGTTCTGATGTTTATTATTTAAAATTGCAACCCAATAAAAGAAACATTCTTTAATATAGAATGCTCAAGTTCATCTACCTAATAGTATGACTTTTGAAAACTTATTTTTCAATGAGATAGCCCCAAGATTTTTAATTTATGTCAATTTTCTGGTAAACAAATTAAAATTTAAAGTATAATTAGCACTCTCCAATATTGATTTCTGGGAATATTGATTTGAAACACTAATATCTCAAAAATTATTACTTTTACAATTTTAAAACTATGAAAGCTTTTTTTTTTAATTTTAAACATTTTTCTTATTCATTAAAAGTTATTTTATATATTACAACTAATAATGCAACAAATATTTTAATAATTAACCATTTTGATGAAATAAATAGTAATATTGTAAGTGCAAAGAGCCAATTTCATAAAGTCAGATAATTGAAGATGTAAAAATTAATTTATGCATAAATAAATTGTAATTTCCTATTATGAGTCTTTAAAGCTCGATAAAAATTTCATCGGCTAATGAGCCATTTTTCATGTTTATATTTTATGATAGTTCGCATATTTAAGATAAATTATCTTATATAATATTAACTCAACGAAAATAATTTCTTTCTTCATTGAAATTTTTGGTTATAAACTTTTGAAATCCAGTAAATTGAATTATGAATTGATAAAAAATTATTAAAATATATGATAAAATTGATAAAAAATTATTAAATATATAAAAATTATTAAAATATAAAATAATAAATTATTTCAATATATGGCTCTTTACTTATAATAAATATTTATGCTCATTTGCAATTGTTTTCTTTATATTTTAATAACAAAATATTGTATTTCTAAAAATAATATTTTATTGGGAAATATTCCGCTAAAAATATATTGCCCACAACTCATTTATCTTGAATTTGCTGCATACATCGTAAATTGTCGATATATTTTTTTTCACATTACAAATCTAAATTTCAAAATTTCCTAGAAATTCAAACATACTATATACAGATTGAATATAACCTATTTTTTTATATATAGCCCATAAATTATTTTCTATTTTGTTTCTAACTAGTTTAGTGTAACTAGAAAAGTAGTTTGAAACTTGCCTAGTTAGAAATTTAATTTCTAATTAGTGGTAACAATGCTAATATTAATGTGCATAAAAACAGGAAATATGAAAATTTACTTAGTTTTCTTGCAGATAGAAATAGACATTAAAACTTTTCGTCTAATATAAAATTTTGGAATATATATATATTACAATAAGAGCTCTATTTTAATAAAAAAAATATTATTTCATTTATTATTAACATAGTATACGAAATGGAATGCGTTCAGTCTTGAAAACAATCGACTGGAAATCAATCTCAGAGGAAAAATATAATTATGTCATTCTGCTTTAAATGATCGTATGATTGTAACTTGAGATAAAATGTATGAAAGTCAGATGTCATTGGGTTTATTTCTAAAGAATTAACAAACTGTTAAAATTGCCATTCAACTATAAATAACTTTAGTTATTAAAGTTACCATGACATCAGGGTAGTCAGAAGAAAGTATTTTTTTACAATAACCTTTATTTATATTTTGTAAAGAAAAACATAAACAATTGAAAGGGAGACGATAACTGTGTTATGATTATTTAGTTATATCGAATAATGTTTAATATTAAGAAATTTAAAATGCTGAAAAAGTGATTTTCTAGAAATTAATGTCTTACTTTTGTAAAGAATAGCGAATATATATTTTTAAAAAATAAAGTTTCCGTTTAGATGTCTAACGAATTTATTTAAGAATAACTAAAAATATTCACTTATTATATTCAACATTGAAATGAAATCCAGATATACCAGATATTCACCATATTTTGAAAAAAAATCAACTAAACGAAAATTAATAATTTATTTAAAAAATCATTCTTATATTGTTTTATTTTTTTAGCGAAATAAGTTTAATATTATTGAGTACTACTAAATATTTAAATTCATACGTTTCCAAAATTACAATAAGTAAATAGTAATAAGAAAAATTCATTCTAAATAAATACTGGTGAAATTAAAATTTGAATTATTGAATAAGTAGAGATAAAAACATTTTAGTTGATTAATACTTTTCATGGGAAAAGGAATAAAAAGTGAAACATAATTATAAAATAAATATTAAATTAATAAAATATGATAAATGCACCAAGAAAAATTTAAATTTAAGTTACTAATTTTAACTCAACTCATTTTTAGAATGTTACCTTCCTACAGGTTGAAACTTCATTGAAAAATCATACTACAACGAAAAGGAATTTTGATTTTAGTATTGTGTTTTTGACACATTGATTTATTGATTGAATTCTGTGTATCTTTTTCGATTAAAAATTTCAAAATGGAACATTCTCATATTTTTTTTAAAAAGTAAGATCAGTTGACACAAATGAAGATAATGCATTGTATCAAAAGAATAAGGCTTAGTTGGAAATAAGCTTATAATTATATAATTATCAATTAAATGAGTTAAAACATAAGAATAGTATTTTTCTATTTCTTTTCTGTGTTGGAAACAGTTGCAGAAAAATGTTATTTGAAGCCAGATTAAGAATATAAAACTATTTTTAATCATTAGAATTTTACAATTATCTTCTTTAGACATCATAAAATAAAATATCTTCAATAGAAACTGCTAGAAAAGCAATATCCGTTCAAATTCAATTTTCTTCATACCCCATCTGAATCATCTCGGTAATTGTAAACATAAAGCACTGAGTATAAAAGCAATACTACCCCACCCACTTTTCATCAATTTCAGACATTCCAAATAAGACAATATTTGGAACGTTGGGGAAAATGAATTAATATTTTATTCGCATCGTAAAACTCACTCACCAAAACCAATAATTTAAATTAATTTAATTTTACCATTTGAATCATTATTTACCTTCTCTGGGTTTAACATACCAATCCGATTTGATTTTCATTAGCCCTTTGTCTAATAAAAGAGTCTCGCGGATACCACAATTCCGAAAGTGGAGATAACAACAGATGGGGCAAGGAACTACTTCGTAGTGAAACAATTTATTTCTCCGAACTCGTTTGTTAGTCTGTTGCTGTCATCAAACTGTTTATGTGACTGTTTCCCGACACATAATTAGCTAAGTTGAAGTGTCTTCCAGTAATGTCCACGATTTCGCATTGTTTCACTGAATGCAAATTGAAACTCAAGAGGTTGATTGCTGCAAATGCGTTATTTGGTCACGGTAATCAGGCGAAATGAATTCTCATCGGGTGTTGTGTTTGTTTTTAGAATGACAATAGAAATCCACGAATGTTCTAATAGAGCTTTTGGATGACTTTGAAATGAAATGTTTACAATTTGCAGAATGATGTGCAACCTGCATTCTAATCCTCAAATAGGCAACAGTTAGTGCTTTTAGATTGCGTTGCGTAAAAGGACTACTGTTTGCAATTCTGTGTTTAAATAAGTAATTTTAACTTTCCTGCTATGCACTTGGAATCAATTAATTATTAGAAAATTTACAAGCGGAACAATGATGTAAAACAGTTTAGCCTAGCTAACTTTCTTTATTATTAAAGTTATTTTTTTAATAAAATGTTTCTATTGTGAATATTAAATTGAATTTATGGAATTCCCGAGGAAAAATATGTTTACGTAATAAGGTAGTTATGCTTATTAACTTATAAGACATTTTCTCGTTAATTATTTAAATATATATATATAGAATTAGCTAGAGAGAATAACTTAAACGAGCTCATTTACAGTACAAATGGAATGTTAGTAAGTGTAATCTGGAATAAATATGGAACTCTCATTCATACAAGTGTTTTACTATATAAAAAGTCTTATTTGTTTGGATTCAGTTTAAAATAAAAACTAATAATACACAATTTAGCTTTTCCAAAATATAGTAGCAAATAAAAAATTCACTCATTGGAAAAACGTTTCTATAAGAAATTTTAGAATGTTTCGTGTTGAAAAAATTACTCATAGATCTGACATATTAGGTGAAATAATAAATGATATTATTTACTATTAATATGAGCATTTAGATATAATAACAATCACAGAATAAAGGGAAATGATTTTGTGTTAGAGGGAAAATTTGATACTTATCCTTGATGCCTCAAATAGAACAGTAATCTCAAGATCTGTGGAAAATACCAGAATAAATAAAAAAAAAGGAGAGGTAATCAAAGTAAAGCAAAATCCAATAATATGTTCAAATAAATATAACGATTCCTTGTATATATTAGTTATGGCTCAGACGATTATTTTCTTTGACATATGCTATTATCAAGGTAGAATGGTAACAATGCTTGATAATAAATACTAATCAACATCTGTTTAGTATTGAGCAGTTTATAAATAAATGAAAAAAAGGTAAGTGTACATTTAACTAAATCGCCAGATTTTATTTATTCTAATTCTGATATTTGAAATAAAAGCTTTCAAGCATATCAAATTTTGAATAATTTATTATTAATAGAATTTATAGATTACAGAAAATATTTAATCATTCTTGATATAAGTTTTTTTAGGATCCAAAGATTATTAACCACGATCTTTCACTAAATTTATTCGACATCTGGAAGGTTGAACTTCAATCTATATCAGTATTTTGTTTAGAAAAATATTTAGATATAAATCACATAATGGTTATAAACATTTTCCAATATTATCTACATATGAACAGGTTATTTAAATAAAAACAATCATGAATGAATTTAGTTAACATGTTATTTGAAGAATAACACATTATTTGTTTATCAGTTTTTTTTTTTTGATTGCATATGTTTTTGAACTTACAGTCAGTTTTACAATGGTAAAAGTGGGTCCCAAATTGCACTATATGACATTGCCAGTGTAAAAATAAATAGAAAAATGCTCTAATAGCTACCAACTAAATAATTGTGTTTGAAACGCGTTTTTGAGGAAAGTCAAATTTAAAAATATTTAAAATAAAATAAATGTTAAATATAAATACATAAGTGTAAAAAAAAGTTAAAAGATTACTCGAACTGTGAATTAGTTCTACGACATTCAGACTTATCTGACCACCACTCTGCAATGATCACATTTAGAAGCGGTAGTTGAATATGCTGTTTATAATAGTTTGTTATACGTAATTTGGAGAGGAAATGGGTGTGTGTGTCAAGATAGACACCTATATGAAATAACTTAGAAAACAAAACATTATCTAAAAATTTATTTAAATCGTATAAGCCGTTGTCGTGATACAAGTAAAAAATATTTTTATATTTATAAAAGAACTACTCTTTTAGTGTTATAAGATTCATTTTGATACTGGATTTTTCTTTTGGACTCATAAATATCTATCTGCAAAATTTATTTAAGAATGAAGCGAATATGCTTGTTATTAGAGACTTAGTTTTTGTAGTGCCGGCTTAGGTACCATTTATAATTCCAATCACCATTACCAATGAGATGAGTACGCAGCCTAAATCTGCCTGGAAGGCCAAATACCTGTTTTTAAATGTATTGTCTGTGGAAGTTTGCAAACCTGAAATTTCAATATAGCCTCTCATCATCATAATGAAAATAAAATTGGGATACTCATCTCTTAATCATTCTACTTTATCTTTAAGTTAACATGTTAATATAACCCTTTTTAAGCTAACATGTAATGCTTAAGTTAGCATGTTAACAGAAGATTCTTCGATAAAATTTGAAATTGTACTAATAGTAAAATATTTAAAAAATTATGTGAAATTTCTTTTATGAACATTTCGTTATCTTTTAAAATAGAATAAAGGAAGTAAATCATGAAGAGTAAGAGTCAAAAGAATAAATAATAAAGCCAATTATATAGAAAGATATGAATCGAAAACCATTTTTTAACTATAAAATTATAGATGTACTAAATAATATCAGATATTCTTTGAAGTGTAACATCTGTTACCATCAAATCACCTATTAGCAACTTTCACGGGTACTGTTATTGTTATCAGACTGTTATTGCTATTGAAGTGTTTTAAAGTGAAAATATTGCCATTACATTTTACAAAATCATTTAAATATCAGAAAAAATTATCCCGAAAAAACAAATGTGAATGTATATGATAATACAGAAGAAAATAATAACATTTTATTCCTCACTCATTACAATTATTTCTTGAAACCATCCAATCCAGGGCTTTTATTTTTTCATATTGTCTGTATTTTTATGAAATAACATTTTTCTATTCTGTCTACACAGTTCTATTAATAAACATTTAAATGGAAGTGCTATTGGTAAACGCCCCAAAACAATATGCTGTAAAAATATCTACGTACCAATTATGACCAAATAAAGTTTTAACAATTTAGCTACCTCTGGCATACAAAGCAAAAAGAAAAATCGTTCTTGGTTAATAACCCTCCTACTTGTATCGAACTATTTCATTCTATTTTGAACCGTCACGCAATAGAAACTGATCAATAAATCTTGACGTATTTAAAGATAAATATAGCCTTAATTAATGGCTCAAAAGCAGATATCGTAATTTTACATCATCGTTGAACTCAGATATAAGTATTCCGAGATTATTCTTTAAATTACAGTTACGATATTAATACTAATGTATTCGGAAGCAAATAAATACTTTAACACGATGGATAATTAGCAGGATATTATTGCTATTTATTCAAAATTGTTTACAAACATTCATGAAAAAAAAAAACTGTGATTACAAGAAATATTTTCAACAAAATTACCATGAGAAATGCAACAACTATTTAATTTTTAGACAACTAGTTCTTTTCAGAAAACGATTCTTTGCACGTCACATGAATGACATTAATTTATTGATCCCATAAAAATTTGATGAATTACATCCTATCGCAACAAAAGAAGGAATTGTTTTAAATTAAATTTGTGCATTAATCATTACTTGCTTTATTTGTTTATTTTTTGAAATATGTTATTTTTTTGTTTTTTAAAGTGTTTTAAATTATTGAGATTCGAGGTATGTTAACGCTTTATTTTTAAATATCGATAAAAAGGTTCTGGAATTGCATGCAATAATTTATAGTATATAAAAAAATCAGTAATTATCATATGAATTAAAAATTGGTTTAAACTTGATCAAATATGGTTAATTTTTCCTCATAGAGAAAGAGCAATGAGATATTGTTTCTGTGAATACTCTCAAATTTAATTTGTGATAAAAATGAGACAGGTTAACACTAGTGATAAACACATCAAATATCAATAAATATTGAAATTATTAGGGTTATATGAAATTAAAATTGTGAAAATAGTATTAAAAATATGGAAAAGAGTCCGATTTTTCAGAATTTACAACTATTTTAAATACATAGATTATTTAACCATAACAATATTTAAATGGCTCATTGATTAGCTTATGAAACTGAATAATATCATAATGATATTCAGAATTTTTTTTTCTTCAGCGAGATATTATTGAAAATTGAGTTTGTTAGGCTACTCAACATGTCTTGGATTATCACATTATCAATTGTTTTGAAGAAATTTATTTTAAAGTTACTGATTGTAATGTAATTCGATCAAAATATAGATAAAATTTTATTTCTCATTTCTTAATTGATAAATTATAATACTCTCTTTTTATATTTAAAACCAGTCACCATTAAAATAGCTTGCATATAAGGATTAAAAGTATCATTTCTCTTATTGTTAATTTCCATTTTCCAAAAAAAATTGGTTAAACTTTCATATTATAGAAGACTATGGCTAATATTGTTCAAATTGCTTGGGAGAAAAAAGTTCAAAGGAAAATTTATTCATTTAGTTATCTAAAGTTCAACGACTATTTATTTCTCGGTACTAGCAATTTTTTAACACCTTTGTAATCGCATATATTTTGAGTTTCTTACATTGTTAGGTGGGCACTAATATATTTGTGTTTCGTTTATGAAAGTATTGTATTTTATTTGAATACTGAAATCAGATATCGTGTTATATTATATAAGGAAAGGAAAGTGCAATGTGAAAATTTTATAGAGTATAAAATTTGTATTACAAATCAAAATTATCCATCTTAAAATTAAAATAAGGTACCAATTATGTGAAGATTTAATTCAAAGTATGTTCTAATGTTTATATGTCATAACAGCTCCAGTTTTAAAAGATTAAATTTCAAAATTATCCACTTAAAAACGTACTATTAAGAATATAACAAAGAGGCTAAATATGTATGCATAATTCAAGCTGATTTTTAAAAAGAAGTGTAAAGCTGCATTTTCTAAAACAAGTTAGTTTTTACCACATTCTTATAAATTATCTCCAGTGCTTTTCCAGAAATGCCAATATTTTGCAAATGTTCCTTTCATTTTCAATATTTCTTATTTATTACAAAAAGAAATACTTCTATAATTCGGTAAAAGTAAAAAGAAATTATACTTTATATTTTATTCCACTATAAAAGAATGAATCAAGGTTTTTTATTACAAATTGGTCATAATTAAATAATCTGGAAATTTCCAAAGAATTCATCGCTTTACAACTGAAATTTTGTATAGAAATTAAATTTTATTCTCTTATAATTTATTTCTCTCAGCTCATGGCTTACAATAATATAAATTTATTCCCGCCGATATAAAAGATTTTTATTTTATCACTGTTCCTTCCGTATAAGTTCATTAAAATTTGACTAATTCTTGTATTAAATTTTTTAAAAATGTAAACATTTAATGTGTAATTCAAAATCTTCTATATATCCATTTATATAAGATAATTAATATAAAAGAATTTAACAAAAATAAGAGCTTTGAATTTTATTAGACAAATGTTATTAAGTATTAATTCTTCATTCTTGATGGTTTTTAAGCAAAATTTTAATTAATCCTTGTTTTAATTACTTATCAAAATAAAAAAGTACATTAAAACTATAAATTTATGAGGCAATTGTTTATGTTTTTAAATAAAATTATTAATTATCTACATTTAACAATTTCATAATAAAGAGAAATGTATGCAAAAAATTGATCGTAAATATAAAAAAAAACATTTTCTAAATAATCGTACAATATTTAACAAATATAAGTGTGATAAGCTAATACATAAATTTATAATATTTGAATAAACAAAAACTTAGTGCATCTTATTCTTATTGGTGTTAATAAACAATTTTGAAAGAGACATAAAAAATACATAAAATATAGACAAAAAATATTTGTACTATTAATTATAATTCTTTTTACTAAAGAAAGCTTCTTCGTATTTTAGACTTTTATATTTCCCCAGATACGTTTTTTCATGGAATTTAAGAAGGTTTTATTTTCGTTTTTAATTTTTTGTGAACATATTTAAAGTAAATAAATGGAGCAAAAAATACTAATTGATTCTTTTGTATGTTTTTATGGCCTTTCTGGTAATAACATAATCTTTTTCGGTGAAACGCATTCACATTCCTACGGGTTTAATTAATTTAATTGTAAAGAAATAATTACGGAACCTAAGCTAATCTTGTTTACTTTTTCCTTTCAAAGTTGTCTGTTTTTTAAATTCCACCTTTCCAATCCGCATAGAACTGATGTTTTTACTTCACTTTTAATTAACAAAAGATTTTTAATGAATTACTGTTGTCAGTGCATATTTCAACTTAAATCTAAATTATTTTTTTATATCCTTTAACTATTAAAATTGAAAGAAAAATAAAGCAAAATATATACAAAAATGGTGTTTGAATTACATTTTTTTAAATATAAAATACTTAGATATCTTAATTCTAAAAGGAATTTCACACATGCTTTTATTTGTTTATATTTTTTTCTTAAATGACTTGGAGGCTAATAACTATTTTAAAGGAGTGCATTATTAAAGATAATTTAAATTCCCCTCAAAATGAAGGTTTTTTGCATACTTATTTTGCATTGACTTTATTTTTAAATATTCCAAGAGGCACAATAACAAATAATTATGCATTATTTAGCATTATGTCAGGAACATTCAAGCAACGAAACCCATCCAAAGCGTGTACACGAGCAGAACTTAATGTAAATAGTAGTGCACTAATAATAAATATGTAGTAAATAACATTAAGAACCCAAATAGCTCAGATATAACTGTGCTAAACAGGAAATCCACACAACTATTCACACATTTCCAGCATCTGCAAACTATTGAGCTACAAGTTTCATTGAAATTCGACTACCGATTCATTAGCGATGCTATTTGAGTATAGATTCACTAGCAATACTATTTGAGTATAAATTCACTAGCAATACTATTCGACTGTCGATTCAATATCGATACTTTTTGACTATTGATTCACTAACGATACTATTTAAGTATCTATTCATTAACGATACTATTAGATTATCGATTCACTAGCGATACTATTCGATTATCGATTCATTTGACTATTGATTCATTAGCGATACTATTCGATTATCGATTCACT